>LPNX010888987.1:97625-113195 GCA_001517045.1 Pseudotsuga menziesii | reverse complement strand
ATTGTAGATACTTGGTGGGAGAACTATGGTGGTTGTGTACCTATTCTACAGAAGCTTGCCATTCGAGTGCTCAGCCAGACATGTAGCTCTTCTGGTTGCGAGCAACTGGAGTGTATTTGAAAAAGTACACTCCAAAAAGCGCAACAGGTTAGAGAATTTCAAATTTTCAAATTCATTATATAATATAAAATTTAAATTATTAAATTCTAATTTATAGATTTATGCCACTTTAGTATTTAATATTTATGATCCTCCTCCAGGTTGGATACTCAGCGCCTTAATGATTTGGTCTACGTCCACTACAATCTTAGGTTGTGGGTGAAGCAGTATCAGAGAAAAGTTGATGCGAAGGCCATTTCATTGGATGAGATTGACACCACCGCTGCATGGAGGGCAGAGTGTGAGGAGCCTGTTATGGAGGTAGCCGCTGATTGGCTAGAGGATGATCATGCTACTGATAGTGATCATGGTGAGACTCATACAGTCTCAGAGGATTTGGATGAGCATGTTCCAGTTCCAGAGGAGTTTCACACCGATTCTGGGAGTGTGCCACAGTCAGAGCTAGAGGGAGATAGACCTGGTGGTAGCACAGACACTAGTACCGGTAGAGGAGCAGGAGCTGCAGGACTACCTCCTCGACCTTCTCATTCTTCATGACATTAGTTTCGGCCACCTTCTCCAGTTTCTAGAGGACGTCATTTTGCAGGGTCTTCTTTTAGAGGACGTCAGAGTCCAGTACAAGGCCCACAAGCCTCAAGGGCACCTACTTCTAGTTCTAGAGGAAAGGCCATTTGCACAACGATTACCTTTTCCCGTAAAAGGGGTAGAGGGAATCAATAGGTTATTTACTTTACTTCATTGTAGATGACTCGTGAGTCATGATGATGATCATGAGATACATTTGTTATATTTTTGATGACTTAAGATGCAAGGACATGATCCATTTTGTATGTGTGATGTATGTCGATTTTCTAGACATCTTATATATCTTATATATCGGTTTTCTTTCCATATTCATGTAGCAATGTGTTTATTTGATGTTATTGTTGCTTTAGATGTTTAAAAAATTGAAAAAAATGAATATTTTTCTATTTTTTAAGTTTGTCGATTTTTTCCTGATGTTTGCCGATGTTTTGCCGAGATATCCCGAAAAGACGTTTCCTGGACCCTGCCGATTTTTTCGCTGCGCCGATGTTTGCAACACTGAAGTATACAATGGTCTTACCTTAGTAGTGCATGTCTAAACTCACACTTGGGCTGTGTTTGTGTCTGTAGAAGACCTCAAATTTAGACTGTTCAATCCTGAAGAAAACACTGTGAAGAGGCTAGGATCTAGCAACAGTAACCATCATCCAAATCACCACAAACTTGGACTGAGTGACTGTTTTGTGTGAGCTGTGGATGACCCCAAAACAAAGTTAAGTTTGGGACTGTTTGTGTCCATAAGAACTCGGTCTGTCAAGCATATAAAAGAGGAGCAATAACGTCAACCCAAATCACTATCAAGCAAGCAAAATTCGGACTGTGGACCGTAGAAGACTTCAACAATTTGGGACTGTTCATAACTGAGAAGAGTCAATATTTAGACTGTTTATGTACTAGATCTGTCACAAGGATTCATCAAAATTTCGGTGGACTGTGTGTGGAAAAACCTCCAACACCAGTCACAAACCATAAAAATTACACCCCAAAACAAATTCTTCTCATGAAAAATTCGGAACTATTTCTCCTCTGCTGCTGCTGTAAATTTTGGGACTGTTCAACCTCTGTTGCTACCAC
The DNA here is from genome assembly GCA_001517045.1 of Pseudotsuga menziesii. NCBI lineage: Eukaryota > Viridiplantae > Streptophyta > Pinopsida > Pinales > Pinaceae > Pseudotsuga > Pseudotsuga menziesii. The sequence goes on along the minus strand of LPNX010888987.1, from coordinate 111,416 downwards.
CGAATTTTCTCAAACACTGCTCCTTCTCAGCAAATTTTTCCTCAGTTCAGTGAGTTGCTTTCATCTCCGAAAAACTCAAAAAAAATATATCAGACTTCAAAAATGTCTGCTGCTGCGTTTTATACAGACTGCTCCTTCGTTTTCCTCAGTGGATTGCTCCTTCGAAATTTGCCTCAGTCAAACCTTCGAATTTCCTCAGAGCGCCCACAAAATTTCTCACATTTCAAAATGAATTTTGATGGGGTATTTATATTGACTTTTCCACCATAAATTCTGGAGCCGACCTTAAAAAAAATATTTTTATTTTTATTTTTAAATTTGAATTTGAAATTTAATCTTTTGTAGGTTGGCCGACTTGTTGTATTTTATTTTTATCATTTTTGTTGAGCCGACTTGTCACAATCTTCTTTTGTGGAGCCGACCTGTCCACCTTTCTTTATTCTTTTTGGAGAGTTGACTTGTTTGTGGGCTTGTGTGTTGGTGCCATCATCAAGCTGCCAATAAGTGGGTTCAAGACCCAAACCATCACATGCAAGGGTGTATCAAGCCATCAAGGGCTTCATCAAAGAATCCCAACACCATGACATGTGTGACCAAGGACCCCATCATCCAAAAGTAACCATATCATCTCCTTCAAAGGTTCAAGGACCATTAACCCAACAAATGTGGGTCCAAAGGCTTCTTCATCAGGAAAGAGCCATCATGGGCTTCTTCAACCACCTTAGCCATGCACGGGGACCTCTATGGTCAAGATACATCAAGACATCACATGTGGGTTTGCCAGACCTTTTCCCGGGGACCCATGACATCATCATAGCATGAATGACCACAGAATGGGTCATTAATGCTTCTTCTACCAATCCAGGGCTTCTCCAACATCCATCAAGGCTTTAGGACCATCTCCAAGGTCTTCAGCATCATTAGCAGGGTCTTCAACATCTTCAGCAAGGTGGTGGCAACAAGATCCAAACTTATGGGTACAAGGACCTTGTCAACTGGGTACATGGTGCTTCAAAGCACAGACCCACTCTGTAAGAGATCAAGGCGATCAAGGCACTGTAGGTGGAACTTGGTGGCATCAATGACATCCTGTGGGGCCACTGCAAGTCCATGTTGGCATCAATGACAATTTCATCAACAGAACAGGCCTAGAGGGTTCAATAGAGCATTCAATCAGAATTTTGAGTTACAACGCATATTGGGGAGACTAACTATCGCCAACTTTGATGGGACATTCAGTTGTTCAACTAAGATTTGGGTACAAAAGTTAGACACCTACTTTCAACATAACCCCATGGTAGAGATAGATGCAATCAAGTTGGCTACATTACATTTAGACGGGGAAGCACATGAGTGGGGGAAGCACATGAGTGGTGGTACCACGGACTGGGGACATTGGGTCACGACACTAACACTTGCTACACTGACTTCACATAGAGGCTCATGGAGCGCTTTGATAAGAAGGACCCAGATATTTATTTCAGGGATCTAAATCAACTCAAACAGACAGGTAGTGCATAGACCTTCATATCATAATTCCAGAGAGTTGCAATTATGGTATCTGACATATTAGAGAGTCAGTTGATTATGCTATTTACGGAGGCACTATCTGGGCCATTCCGTGGATGGGTGAAGGCTTTCAAGCTAATTACTTTGCAAGATGCTATCAGTAGGACTCGAGACCTACAAGATTTTGTGCCAAAAAACATGCTTCCACAAAAACCTACCAATCTTCTGGAAAACAATGAAAAACCTACCAATCTTCCGGAAAACAACGAAAAACCTACCAATCTTCCGGAAAACAAGGAGAAGATAATTCCACAGAAGGAATGGTTGAACGAGGACACACGACGAGATTTGAGAAGGAAGAACTTATGTTTCAATTGCAAAGACCCTTGGGTGCCTGGGCACAGATGTATGGGTAAATGGAAGGTACACCTCATCGAAGTATCTCCAGATTGTAGTGAGGAAGATGAATTGGAGCAGAAATCGGATAGAGAACTACACAATAAGAATTGGAACAATTTCCATCGAGAGCCAGTCTTGCTACTATCACAAGAGTACCCACCTTCCATACTATTAGAATCAGGGGAAGTATCTAGGGACAACGTGCCATTGCTTTGATTGATGGTGGGGCCACCCACAACTTTATAGATACCTCTTGGGTAGAGAGGAAAAGATTTCCCACCGAGGACTTTGAGGGCTTTACCGTTTCATGGCTGGCAATCACAGGATGAAATCCACACAGAGGATACTTCAGTTACAGGTACAACTTGGGAATTATACATTGGTGGGCGGCTTTTATGTCATAGACGTGCTAGAAACAAGCATTGTTTTGGGAGTACAATGGTTGTACTCAATTGGGAAATACTCAACCAATTACCAAACATTAGAGATGGAGTTCCTAGCACCAGATGGGAAAAGGGTAGTCCTAAGGGGAATACCCCATGAAGCTTCAGGGTCAGCCACAACAAAGGGGATGACCACCATATTTAGTTATGACGACAAGACTCGCATGAGAAAATGGTCAACTCCAACACATAAGACTTCAAGGAAGGACCAGTGGTATGAAAAGGGATTTCCGGGTAGACTTCCAGATAAAAGTATGATGCGCCCTAGGGAATTTGGATGAGGATCCAAATCTAGGATGTTCAATCCTCATAGGTACCCAAAAAGATACAAGGAGGGAAAATAGAGCATGGGTGAGAACTTAGAAGAAACATAAATTCGAAGAAAAAGAAGAGCCACCCAGCAGTGGAATAAACTGGTTGTTAAAAATGGACAAGAAGAGTCAGGGACAGGTAATTCGGTATATTGGTCGCAGATTGCTTGAGGACAAGCAAATTCGAGCGGGGAGGACTGTAATGTCCTCTTTTAATTAAAACACTAGAGACACCCGTTAACCTATTTTATTCCCATAGGTTCCAACGGGTATTAAAGAAAAGGGAATAACTGAGGACTAATATCGCTAGGAGCAGAAAAGAACATTAATTCAGTATTATTTAGTCATCAGTATAGTAAAGAAGGCCATCAGAGTTAATATCATAAGCATGCAGAGCGTGCAAGCCTTATTTCTTCAGTCTTAAAGTCAACATGAAATTAGAATTGCATGCATGCAAAAGCGACGCATAAACCCTAAAAGTGACATGTAAACTCTAAAAGGACATGCTAAGCTATTTAAGAAGGGTTATTGAACCAAGGAAGGAATCTATGATTATTATTTTTGATTTTGGGTTTTGGAGCAGCAGCAGCAAGTGGAGCAGCAACAGTTGGGGTTGAAGACAGAGTCTTCAACTAACAAGGGTTTCGACAGTGAAATCTATTTGCCCTAATCTCTTTCAGGGCAGGCCATCCAGGTCTACCATCGACATTCATCATAGTCTTCCGTATTCAGTGATCCAACACACACAGAAGATTTATTTGTAGGTTCACGTTTTGCAGTTGGGGAACAGCTGGAAGCCCCTAGAAGAATTCACGGGGACCCTAAAGCTTAGTTTTTCCTCTGCATGTCAGCTTCATATTTTTCGGCAAGCTCATTGCTTGGCAACGGGTGATTATCAGCTTCTTGTTTGCACAACTGGACAACTAACAACAGAAACGTGGGGGAAGGGATGTAGGCCCAGACAACTAGTTCAATTCGCTAGGTACCTTAGAGAAGGTAAAACTTCAGCATGTGACCACTAGTCTCTTCGGTAGGTGAAGACCAACATCCCGACAAAGTTTCAGCAGCATCGGGCACCTCCTCCAAAAATGTCAATATCTTCCTGAAGAGGGCACACATGTAGTTGGGCATCAAATTGAGGAAAGCACTACATTCTGACACACTTTGCATGCATGTTATCTCTAGAGTACCACCAACTTATTTATCAGTGGTATGTGAAAATTTTTCTCCTGAAAGTCTTAGCCCTATAATCTCTCTAGTTTAGCTATATTTTAGGGCCATTTGGCACGACACCTTTGCATGCATGTTTTATTCAATATTTTTGCACAATCTTGAGTGTATGAGTAAACAACATAGTAGCAAGAGCAGTAGAATATCAGTTTGGGATATTATAGTGGTATGGCTTGAACATGAAAAGTAAATGAATCCGAAAGAAGATACTTTTGTAACTTATAGAAGAAGGAAGAGTAGGTACATCAAGGAGCAGGAATTTAAGGATATTCATTTAGAAGAAACCAACTCAGACATGGACCCAATAGGTATACATTCTGACAGAGGGAAAGGAACAGGAGAAGAGGAAGACAGGTTGGAATTTCGTAACTTAGTGAGTGCATTGAATGACTTAGCTAAGGGCCAGAAAGAAGTATTGCATGCCATAAATAGATTGGCTCTCAAGCCAGAACCAGGTCATAGAAGTATACCTCTTTCACCAGTAGATAGAGGATCTACCAGTAGTAGCAGGAAACATGGATGAGTAGAAACCGGATGGAAAACTACACAATACAGAATTGGAACAATTGCCACCGAGAGCTACTATTTCTACCCTCACAGGATTCCCCACCTTCCATACTATCAGAATCAGGGGCAGTATCCAGGGATAATGTGCCATTGCTTTGATTGATGGTGGGGCCACCCACAACTTTATAGATGCCTCTTAGGTAGAGAGGAAAAGATTTCCCACCGAAGACTTTGAGGGCTTTACCATTGTCATGGCTGGCAATTACAGGATGAAATGCACACAGAGGATACCTCAGTTATAGGTACAACTTGGGAATTATACATTGGTGGACGACTTTTATGTGGTAGATGTGCCAGGCACGAGCATTGTTTTGGAAGCACAATGGTTGTACTCAATTGGGAAATACTCAACCAATTACCAAACATTAGAGATGGAGTTCCTGGCACTAGATGAGAAAAGGGTAGTCTTAAGGGGAATGCCAATGTAGCTTTAGAGTCAGCCACAACAAAGGGGATGACCACGATATTCATGCAGGAGGACAAGACTCGCACGAGAAAATGTTCAACTCCAATACATAAGATTTCAAGAAAGGACCAGTGGTATGAAAAGGGCTTTCTAGGTAGACCTCCATACAAAAGTATGATGCACCCTAGGGAATTCGAACGAGGATCCAAATCTAGGATGTTCAATCCTCACAGGTACCCAAGGACATACAAGGAGGGAATACAGAGTATGGGTGATAAGAAACATAAATTCGAAGAAAAAGAAGAGCCACCCAACAGTGGAATAGACTGGTTGTTAAAAAGGGATGAGAAGAGACAAGGACAGGTAATTCGGTATATTGGTTGGAGATTGCTTGAGGACAACCAATTTTGAGCGGGGAGGAGTTTAATGTCGTCTTTTAATTAAAACACTAGAGACACCCGTTAACCTATTTTTTTCCCATAGGTTTGAGCGGGTATTAAAGAAAAGGGAATAACTGAGGACTAATATCACTAGGAGTAGAAAAGAATATCAATTCAGTATTATTAAGTCATCAGTATAGAAAAGAAGGCCATTAGAGTTAATATCATAAATCATGCAGAGCATGCAGGCCTTATTTCCTCAGTCTTAAAGTCAACATGAAATTAGAATTGCATGCATGCAAAAGCAACGTGTAAACCCTAAAAGTGACATGCAAACCCTAAAAGGACATGCTAAGCTATTTAAGAAGGGTTATTGAACCAAGGAAGGCATCTATGCTTATTATTGTTGATTTTGGGTTTTGGAGCAGCAACAACAAGTGCAACAACAACGGTTGGGGTTGAAGATAGAGTCTTCAACTAACAAGGGTTTTGACATTGAAATCTATCTTCCCTAATCTCTTTTAGGTTAGGCCATCCAGGTCTAACATCGACATTCATCACAGTCTTCCGTATTCAGTGATCCAGCATACACATAAGATTTATTCGCAGTTTCACATTTTGCAGGTGGGGAATAGCTGGAAACCCCCAGAAGAATTTGCTGGGACCCTAAAGCTCGGTTTTTCCTCTGCATGTTAGCTTCATATTTCTCGGCGGGCTCATTGCCTGGCATCGACTGATTATCGGCTTCCTGTTTACACAATTGGAACAACTAACAACAGAAACGTGGGGGAAGGGGACATAGGCCCTAGACAACTAGTTCAATTCGCTAGGTGCCTCAGGGAAGGCAAAACTTCTTCATGTGACCACCAGTCTCTCCGGTAGGTGAAGACCAACATCTCGGCAAAGTTTCAGCAGCATCAGGCACCTCCTCCTCCAAAAATGTCAATATCTTCCTAAAGAGGGCACACATGTAGTTGGGCGTCAAACTGAGGAATGCAACACTATATTCCAGCAAACTTTGCATGCATCTTATCTCTGGAGTACTATCAGCTTATTTATCGGTGGTATGTGTAAACCTTTCTCCTAAAAGTATTAGCCCTATAATCTCTCCAGTTTAGTTATATTTTAGGGCCATTTGGCATGACACCTTTGCATGCACGTTTTATTCAGTTTTTTGCACAATCTTGAGTGCATGAGCAACCAACATAGTAGCAAGAGCAGTAGAATATCAGTTTGGGATATTACAGGCGTTTAAAGAGTCAGGGGGTTGCATTGGGTGTACCTCCTTGAAGAGTTGCCACATATCTCTGATCGTGGAAGAGTGCTAGTTTTTGAGGTAACAGGGAGCATTGTGGCATGGTTATAATTCTTCATTAGATTAAGTGCTGACCTTGTGGTTTAGGTGCGACCTTATGGATTCAAGTGTGATTGTCATTTCATTTCATTTACAACATTTTAGCTAGCCATTTTTTTATATCATGTCATTTCACTATCCATTTCACTCATTTCCATCATTTCACCCTTTTGCAATTAACTTATCAATGTCATGTTCTAAGGTCTCTACATACTATTCCTGTGGAAAATGAGCTAAATAAGCTAAAGAGTCAAAAGAGTCAAAGTACTCCAAGAGAAAATGAGCTAAATGATAAATGTGAGCTATGCCCCCTTACAAAAGCCATAATCCTTATGTCCTAGCTTATCAAATTCGAATCCAAAGAAAGGGACTTATGTTAAAAAAATGAATAAAAAAGGATCGTAAAAAATGGCGTAAGGAATGGGTAACTCAAGAAGAAAAAATCCCTCCCTTCTAAGGCATACACAAGGAAGAAAAAACATCAACCTCTAGCTCTTGAAAGCTAATAGGTGGACCTAGCACTTAATCACATTTCTATGATTGTCAATTCATGAATGTCCCTAACATCACATTCACTTCATCATCCTCGCCTTACTAAGAAACTTAGGAAATATGCTTGGTTGTAAAGGTGAAACATGAAAATATGGATCAACTATACTTGCACCATGGTAATTCTAAGGTTTTTGGGACAATTAATTAGTGAGTTATTAGAAAATTGCATTTAATAGCCTTAATGTAAATGTTCTGCATATAAGATGATATTTTTTCTAAGTCATACATTACATACACTTAGATTGGATTGTATTGATGATGTATAGTTTACATGTGATGATTAGACTCCTTGTACACACATTTGGAGGCACACGTGGTACCTTTTGACGTGGGTCATTTTTTTGGATGGGTGTCCTGGCTTTAGGAGCAATTATCTTTTGACAGAGTGCCCAACATTTCTCCATCTCAGCATAGATAAAAGTAGAGCTGTTGTCTGATTTTTGAAAAGTGGTTATAATAGAAAATTTGATAAATATTGAGAAAGTTGGCAATTTTAGAACTGCCCCCTTGAAGCACTCATCGTTTTTCTTTAACCACTTGATTTATGGGAGTGCCTCACCTATTTGGTCCACACGTGCTACCTTGTCTTGGAGCATTCATCATTTTGACCTGACTTAGTGAGGCGCTTCTCCCTTTTGTTCACTTGGAGAGTGCGTTGTTAGTTTTGACTTGTCTATTAGGTTGTTACATCATTCATTGGTCAAGATCTAGGGTTGCTAGTTTTGACCATGTCATTGGAGGATTTAGCAACTCTCTCATTTATATAAGAGAGCCTCTCTCATTGTACTCTTTACTAGAACTTGAGATAATAGAACTCTCACTTGCTACTCATGCCTATTTCTTTTTGCTAAGTCTATTGGGGAAATAAGTAGAATATGTAAGTGAGTGTTTAAATGTTTATTCATTTTTCAAATGACTAATGCATGGAAAAGGTTTAGGTAGTTTAATTTTGAATGTTTAGTGCTATTTGCTTGTTAAGTAGTTTTACTTTCGACTCTTGGTGTATTGCTCTTAAAAGTATGTTCTTGTACTTGGTTAGTAGGATTTCTAGATCTTTCATGCAGGTTTATGTGAAGATTTTTAGCACTCGACTTCTCGATATATTTGAAGAGAAACAAACGTTTGGCTATCAAAGACTAAGACTTGGGTATGAGCTCTTCAACCCAATCTTTTTCTTTGATCACCAAAATCTTCTCCTTTTCCTCTATGACTCCATGCCCTTCTCACTAAATTATAGGCACTAGTCAAGAACATTTCAATTTCCTTATTTTAGCCATTCTTAAAAACATCTGGAATAATTCTTTAAAGTTATTTTAATCTGGTAATTAATCTTCACCTTAAGCACAAAAGATTCACATTGCTTGAAAACACTAGAAGAGAAAGGAAACAGTTGTAGGTGACAAAAGCACTATTTCCATTCTTGCACTTGGATAGAACATTTTGAGTCCTTGGATTTAGGGTGCTAATTTTTGTGGCAATAGGCTTTAGAGCATGCTTTCTGACATGTGGCAAAGAAAAAGGATAGAAGAGGAATGCTGTCTCTTGGAGCACTGTTTTGGTCAAAGGAGATCACTTAATTATGAACATTCCATTTCTAGGGAGCATTGTGTCGGGTTGATCATGAATCTACCCTTGTAAGAGGGAATTTTGGTGCAAAAAGGGCCTCAAAAGCATGATAAGGTGACTTAATGGGGCACTACACATTATGCAAGACATATTCCACATATTTGGAGGCATGTTTCCCCTTTGAGGAGAACTTTTGGGGGTAAGTGTTACAACAAAATCTAGCATCTCCTAAATGATGTAAAGTCCCAAGTATCAAGGGGCTAGTTTTGTGCAACTCCAGTAAGGCCACCCACTTTCACCGCAATGACTCTTCCTCTCTCTTGCTTGCTCTCCTTTAACTCAAGGGAGGTATCCCTGTGCAAGATTGCTAAGGCTATGGCATGGAGGCTCTATGTGATATAAGGTGAGCAAGCCATAACAAAATAATGGAGCAACTGAATCCGGTTGTCCGTTAGTCGAATCCGACTATCATTTTAATAATGAATATGAGTAATAATAATATATTGGATGATTTAATAATTACAAGGGAAGCTCGCCTTTATAGGCTTTGAGCGTGTAAACTGAAGGGTTACACCCTTTCATAAGATAATTAACTAATCTAAATAATATTTTATTTTATAGTTGTTACATTGCCACTTCCTTTAAGGAAGCTTTGTCCTCAAAGCTTAAGTATATTCCTCGTGTCGTTCTTCATTCTGACTCGGTGTCGGTATTAGAATCGGACGAGGTCTCTTGTGCATAGACTTGCACTTCCTTTCCATTGATGATTTTGCATTGTATTGTCTCATTGTTCCTACATTTATGACCAGGGGTCCAATCATCACCGCATCGACGACATGTTTTTCTTCTTTTTTCTATTATCAGCGTAACTGTTAGATGACTTCGATCTATTTTCCATTTCATAGGCATATGATTGAGGTTTGTGGCATTGATGATCGGGTGACCACGTATCTGCATAGTACCTACATTGTGTCTCTTTTTCTTGCCGATAATGGTTATTGCCTCTTGTTTTAATTCCTTCCAATTTGCGTTCTGCGGCTTTTGCTTTATGTCTTGCTACTTCTACATTAGGTATGTCATGCAACTTTAACTCTTTTTGGAGGTATGGTTTAAGACCTCCTAAATAGATTTCGAGTCTTTGCTTGTCAGACAACCCAAATACTCGTGTTGATAAGGATTCTCATTGATGAGTGAATTCCTCAACGTTTTCGACTTGCTGTAGTCTGGTAAGTTTACTAAAAAATTCATCTTCTTTGATTCCTTGAAACCTATTAAAAAAATTATTTTTGAACAAGTTCCAGTTGTAGGTAAAATTATCTCTCTTCCACCATAAGTACCAATGATAGGCGTATCCTTCCATATGCATTGACGCATATTTCACCTTCTCCTCGTCAGATTGAATGTTGTAAATGTCGAAGTATTCTTCTGCTTTGTTTAGCCAAGCAACGCATTGGTCTTCACTCCCATTGTATTTCGACAACTCTATTTTTGCCTTAGGTGGGTGCACTTTGTAAAAACGACGTTGATTTCCTTTTGCCTTATGGTTTGATGGTGGCTCGGAACTATTGGACGATGAAAGTGACATCTGAATTGCTTTGTTGTTGGCGGTGACTTTTAGTTTTTCTTTTCTCTACTATTTTACTTATAGCGTCTATTTTGCTATTTAATCGTGCCTCCATATCTGGCAGTACTTGTGTTTCTATCTCTTGCTTAAGCGTCGCATTGTTAATCTTTATTTCTTTTTGCAATTCTTCTTGATTCTTTACGAGTGTTTCTTGGGTGGCAACATGAAATGAGGCATCTAAGATGTGTGGACCGCTGACTTGGCCCGGACTGGGTATGAGCCTTTGTAACATCTCGATTAATGTATTATGGTTCTGCATCATGGTGCTCATGTTCTGTGTTAAGATGTTTATGTTTTGCGTCATGGCACTCATTTTGTCATCCAAGTCTTTTTGTTTTTCGTTCAGGATGTCAAGTTTGTCGTCGAGCCTTCTTTCTAATACCAAAACAAGCTTGTCTTTGAGTAATGTATTGTTATTTTGCATCTTTTCCTTCAAGCATTTTAGGTCAGCGACAAGGGACCTGATGTCCTTCTCCATTTTTTCGATTTGCTCTTTTAGCTTCGCCATGGTCTTGGACCTTGTATGTGGAGGTGTGTATTTCAATGCTATTTTGGCTAATAATATATTAATTAATTAATTAATTAATATTAATATTATTATATATTTTTATAAACTATATATATATATATATATATTTTAAATTTTATTTTATTTTTACAAATATTATAATATTTTGTTATATTATAATAAATACAATATTTGATTTTTTAAAAATATATTATAATTAATATATTACAATATTATATTATAATATATTGTTTGTTTTTTTTTTGTTTATTTGGTTGCAAGTCGAGGAATTGGAGGCCGAGGCGGAGCAACGACGAGGTGTAGGTGCGAGGTGGAGGATGGGCTACGGATGAGGATTCGGCACTGGGAGAGCGCGATAGGGAAGACATGGATCCAAATGGGATGGCGAGAACGGTTGGAGGAGGTGCGGTGGATGGAGGCGCGGGTGGAGGAGGTGCGAGATGGGTGGAGGTTGAGGAGCGTGGAAGAGGGGTCGCAGCAGCGTGGGGGCGACGGGAGGTGGAGCGCAGCGTGGAGGGAGCGCGAGGGATGGTTGGCGTGGCTGTTGGAGTGCGACAAGGAAGGAGGGTGTAGGAGCTGGGATGGAAGGAGTGGCAGCAGGGAGCAGCAGTGGGAGGGGATGAGAAAGCTGAGCAGTGCGTGGAGAAGTGGAAGGATGGGTTGAATCGAGGTGTGGGGAATGATGGAGGGCTGCGCTTGAAGATTTGCAGCAGCTGGGCGCGCGGGTAGAGACGCGGATGGAGAGGGAACAACGAAGGGGATGAAATGGAGTAGGCTGGCGCATGGGGATGGGAGGCAGCAGGAATTTGAAGATGGTGGTGGCTAGCAGCGAAGAAGAGTGTGAGTGCGTAGAGGAGAACGTTTTTTTTTTGGTTTTTATTTATTTATTTTTTTAGGCAGCACTTGGGATGAAGTGATAGGTGGTGAAATGGAGCAGCGGAAGAAATCAAGGATTGATGAGCAGAGTCCGATCTCAAATAGGAGTTTGATGAGCCGAGTCCGAGCTCAGAGTGTAGGAGCGAATCCACTCTGATACTGTTGCCCACCTATTTCGACTAGGTGGCAACTCCATGTACATGAAGATGTACATAGTTGTACAAATGGTACCTTGGAAAAATCTGAGGATTTTTTCACTTCTGCAGGGCAATTGCCCCTTTGTAAAACGAAATGTCCGCTCCCCTGCGTGGGAAAATTAATGTAATTTTATGTGCTAGTAAGGGTCATATGATATGGATGCCATACCATGGAACTGGTTGTTAGGGAAGTCCCTTCATCGAGTGTTTTTTCCCTTTCCAATTAATCTTGTTGTTTAAACGATTTTAATTGGTTTGGTTTTTCACTCAAAATCCTCCAAAGTGGTGACGGGCGTTCTAATAGTCAAGTCCATGGGGTGGCTAAGGGTTCAAAGTGTTATTCATGACCATGCTAGACATTTGTATAGAGTCTTGCGGAGTTTCGTTATGTTTTTTATTTTTTCTAGTTAATTAATTTCACCCCTTGGTGATTAATTAACTCAGTTTTTGATGTAATAATGTAATTGCTCAAGCACTGGCATTTTGAAATAGGGGCTATGAATGCAAGGTAAATTGCTATGAAACCCCCTAAGCCACTGCTTCGAGTTCCATGTCTTTCTGATAAGGGGTTGAGGAGATAGACCATTTTTGTCTAAGCAAGGTCTATTTTTCCTAGGGAATTAATTAATTTCCCTAAGTCAAAAATTCATATTATTTGATTTTGAAGGAAAAAATCAAATAATGCCATGGTAATTTTGTTTGGGGGTTGTCAAGCCTAGGAAAATTTATTTCAAATTTTTCCGCCCCCCCATGGTCAAAATATGTCTGAAGATCTCCTAAGTGGGGCCTCCCTCTTGTCTTAATAAAAGATAAAAAATAAAAAATAAAAATAAAAAATAAAAGATAAAATAAAAAGATTAAAAAATTAAAAAAAAATTAAACATTAGATTAAAAAATTAAAATTAAAGTAAAAGATTAAATATATAAAATAAATAAATAAATAAGTAAAAGATAAAAGATGAAAAAATAAAAGAATAAAAAGATAGAAATTTTAAAAATAAAAGATAAAAATAAAAAAATAAAAATATAAAATAAAAGATAAAAAAGATAAAAATTTAAAAAAGATTTAAAATAAATGAAAGATAAAAAAGATAGAAATTTAAAAAAGATTTAAAATAAATGAAAGAATAAAAAGATAGAAATTATAAAAAGTAAAGGTAAAATAAAAAGATTTAAAGATTTAAAGATAAAAAGATAAAAATAAAAAGTAAAAGATAAAATAAAAAGATTTAAAGATTTAAAGAATAAAAAGATAGAAATTTTAAAAATAAAAGATAAAAATAAAAGAATAAAAATATAAAATAAAAGATAAAAAAGATAAAAATTTAAAAAAGATTTAAAATAAATGAAAGATAAAAAAGATAAAAATTTAAAAAAGATTTAAAATAAATGAAAGAATAAAAAGATAGAAATTATAAAAAGTAAAAGATAAAATAAAAAGATTTAAAGATTTAAAGATAGAAAGATAAAAATAAAAAGTAAAAGATAAAATAAAAAGATTTAAAGATTTAAAGATAAAAAGATAAAAATAAAAAGTAAAAGATAAAATAAAAGATTAAAAGATTAAAGATAAAATTAAAAATAATAAAATTAAAAAAGAGGCTCCACTTGAGTCATGGAAACCCTAGATCTAAGGGTGAAAATAAATCAAAGACCTAGATCTAAAGGTAAAGATTGCTTAAGACATGGATTAGGCTTCTAAGCCATTGATTTAAAAATTAATCCAAGGGTGTGGATTAATGGAGAAGAATAGAAAGCCAAATACCTAGATCTAGTGGTGGGGATTAAACCCTAGATCTAGATCTAATCTCAACCATTTATTTTCAAGAGGTTGGGGTTTGCCTCAAT
>LPNX010888987.1:85773-97435 GCA_001517045.1 Pseudotsuga menziesii | reverse complement strand
TATCCCTCGTCTGACCTCAAGCAATTGAGATCAGAACGCGAAGCGCTCAGAGTAGTAAAAAATATTTGTCTGTCATATTTTTTATGTAAATTTGTAAATCTTGTGCTGATATTTTAACAACAGTTTTAGTGTTGTTTCTATGATTTCCAGCGAAGAATAGTTCGCTGGTTTATGACAGGTTATGCACATTTTGAAGGAGATTTGATGCCCAAACAGGCCCAAGATCTCTTCAAACTTCAACTGGCACAAAAAGGGTTCCAATCCTCACCTCTCTTTCATATTTTTCCTGATTATTGTAAACCCCAAAGAGAGTCTCTTGGGGTATTCTTCAAAGCTTATAAGCTTTTGTAATCTATAATAAATAGAGTAGGAAGTAGGATAATATTTGCTTAAGTTTTTCTGTTTATGCAAATTTTATTTTTCTGTTAAAGTAATCATACAACCCATTAAACCTGTGTATGCTCTATCCACTTGTCATCTCCCTTTAGGGAATTCAAGCTGGATATGAAAAACAGGGGAAGTGGGGGCTTAGGTAATTAGAATAACATTCATTTTTACCCACTACAATCAAACACTTTATTTCCCAAGTCATCTTGGTGATCACTTTAAAATAAACCTTGCATATTGACCATCAAGATTAAAACTAACTTTTAAAAATTACCAACAACAACTTCCCACATCCTGCTCCTCTACTCGGTTATCACCCTCCGGGGTACTCCGAGATACGACCAGGGGAAAGGGAAGACTTAGTTTAATAGGCATCCATCTAGCGATTTTCGAATTGATTAAAAACAGTGATTCGGAAGCTGCAAGGGGTAGTAGACCGAGGGGGTCTCTAGGCGCATCGACGTCCTCCTTGTGAGCACCGGGCCATTGAAGTTTGACCTGTGAGCTAGGGGTGGGCTTTGCTCCCACCTGTTGAGCGCAATAGCAATCCCTCTTCGGTTTGAGAAGAACTAGATCGGGGTAGTCACACCACCGGATCTAAAACTTAATCCAAGAAGAACAACTTTAATAAAATCAACTAAAATAAACCAAGAGACAATTCAAAACCATTTCTACAACATCTTCTATTTTCAAGCACTCTTTATTTCCAACAATCCGCACTACAATTTTTATTCCAGTACTTTATTTTGCAGTTGCATCTATTTACTTTCAATCTTGCAAATGGTCATGTGGTAGATGCTTAAACTGCTTAAGTTCTTTCAATACTTTTAATTTACTGCTGGTTCGATAACTTTCATTTATAGCATTTTTAGCCATATTGTAAATTTGGTTCATGATCCATACTGGTAGATAATCTGTACATTGTTGAATGTTTTATTCCCTTATTGTTTATAATTATTTGGTTTATTCATATATTTCATTGTTAAACACTTAAGCCATAAGTTCAATCATAGCTTAAATCTCTAAATTGTTTTTTTTTTGTAATCTTGTAAAGTGGTAACTTATTTCGACTCCATTATCTAGGCACTAGTCTTGTTTTATATAAGGTCTTTGCCTCATTTTGTAAACGATCCCTTTAATTAATCCTTAATTAATTAATAAACCTGGAACATAGTCTTTCCTTAGGGACTACCCCTCTTGGCTCTGTTGGGATCTTGCCTAAACGGAGGAGTTGCGGACTGAGGTGACAGTGGTCCCCAGCTCTCACTTGCCCCCAAGGACACACATAGCAGGTTGTGACTTTCCTGCACCTTAAAGTGTGTATTAGGCGGCAACAGATACCAAATGGAGCAATCGAATCCGGTTGTCCGTTAGTCGAATCCGACTATCATTTTAATAATGAATATGAGTAATAATAATATATTGGATGATTTAATAATTACAAGGGAAGCTCGCCTTTATAAGCTTTGAGCGTGTAAACTGAAGGGTTACACCCTTTCATAAGATAATTAACTAATCTAAATAATATTTTATTTTATAGTTGTTACAACACTATTTCCATACTTGCACTTGGATAGAACATTTTGAGTCCTTGGATTTAGGGTGCTAATTTTTGTGGCAACAGGTTCTAGAGCATGCTTTCTGACATGTGGCAAGGAAAAATGATAGAAGAGGAATGCTGTCGCTTGGAGCACTATTTTGGTCAAAGGAGATCACTTAATTATGAACATTCCATTTGTAGGGAGCATTGTGCCAGGTTCATCATGAATCTACCCTTGTAAGAGGGAATTTTGGTGCAAAAAGGGCCTCAAAAGCATGATAAGGTGACTTAATGGGGCACTACACATTATGCAAGACATATTCCACATATTTGAAGGCATGTTTCCACTTTGAGGAGAACTTTTGGGGTTATGTGTTACAACAAAATCTAGCATCTCCTAAATGATGTAAAGTCCCAAGTATCAAGGGGCTAGTTTTGTGCAACTCCAGGAAGGCCACCCACTTTCACCTCAATGACTCTTCCTCTCTCTTGCTTGCTCTCTTTTAACTCAAGGGAGGTATCCCTGCGCAAGATTGCTAAGGCTATGGCATGGAGGCTCTATGTGATATAAGGTGAGCAAGCCAGAACAAAATAGTGTTGGTTGTATATGTAAAGGTGGAAATTGGAAATAGAAAAAGGATGATAGAGGGAAATAAAGGACTACAATTAGGAGAGAAGAGATGGAGGAAACTAGTGCCTATCAATCATGGGCTAATGGAATCATAAAGTGTGGAACAAGTGAAGGGATTAATGTCTCACAGCCTATGTTACCAGAAACTAGAAACAGAAAATGAAATGAGAAATGAGAATAGTATGAGAAAGAGTCTAAAGGTTTTGCATAAAAAAGAAACGAGCAGAGAGAAAAAACAATGACACTGAAAGTAAAGAAGAGAGGGAAGATAGCACAAACCCTCTTACTTCAGTAAACCATAAAAAACTTACTATTTCAACAAATCACTATTTATTATAAAACATAATTGCGATGGTGTTTTTCATGTGCTGTTCCTCAAAAAAACCATTCAATATGTGGTTTGCCTCCTCGAAAATTCTTCCCAACCCATAAAATCCCCATATCCAATTCATCAAAATCACATCGACTATTTGTTAACAGAATAGAATGAGAGAAACTCTTTAATTTCTTAGACAAGCACATTGAATTCAATACTTCCATTAATGTATAATGAGGAATCAACTGTATTGCAAGTTGCAAGAGAAACTCAATGCTTAAGGATTAACAAGTTGATAAAGTCCATAGTATGCTTCACGTTTTCCTCGGCAACTGCTACGCCCACCTGCACATATCCCAGAAAGCATAGGAAAACCTCTTGAACCCTTTCTAAACTCTGATTTTACTGCTATTTCAAACACTTTACTAACATGTTTCTTCTTTTCCCTTGAAGCCACATTCCCGTAGAAGTGATACATTAATTTTCATCTTGGCATCATGATTTAGGCTGGGAATTGCTACTCACGAAATGGGTCATCAGAATGATATTGATATTCCCCTAGGATTGGCGGAATGGGTAGAGCGAGTGTAGAGGGATCGAACCCCTCATCACTTACTTGTTTTTCCCTGAGGAAGATTTCTGATTATCTATATTCATTATAAAAACACTAAAACGTATTTGATGGAGGATTGCAAAT
Source organism: Pseudotsuga menziesii (assembly GCA_001517045.1). Classification (NCBI taxonomy): domain Eukaryota; kingdom Viridiplantae; phylum Streptophyta; class Pinopsida; order Pinales; family Pinaceae; genus Pseudotsuga; species Pseudotsuga menziesii. Next base: position 93,864 of record LPNX010888987.1, on the reverse strand, counting down.
TGAGTACTTCTTAGGTATGAGGAAAAGACGTGATTAATATGATATGAAATAAAAGATGGGGATGCTAGTTGAGTAGCAGATGGATCAAGTCGTGCCAAGGAGTACCAGGCTCACACATAGGCAATAATAGTTGGGAAGATTTGGATTCCACTGTTGAGACCTCTGTTACTAGAATTCGTCAAAAAAACCGGAAATGCCCAAAGAAACGACCTCCATTTTGCAAGAAACCATTTCAAGGCTTAAAAAATGGGAATGGCTGTAGAAAACAGCAATTGTCATCCCGTTAATGTTTCTACGCTGTTTTTTGTAAGAAATGACTGCAGTCAGTCCGTTTCTGGTAACAGAGGTCACAACCATCCATTTGCTGTAGGCATAGGGTAGAAGGACTAATGTGACACATCTATCCTATTTAGATGAAAGAACTAGTTTGTTACATTCATCTCTTAGGATGTACTTATGGTGAATAGGACTAAGATTTGATATAGTTTAGCCCTCAGTATTTGGTTGAAAATGAGTTCTAGGTTTAGATCTTGGAGGGCTAATGGTGCCTCTAATCACTACTAATGTGAAGGTGCTGTTATAATGCTGTAGTATGCTTCCAAATCTGCAACAGATTAATTAGAAAACTGGAAAAGAAATCAGAAATAGAACAGCAAAATTCTATAAATGTCTATACACTCATTTGTTTCAAGAAATATATATATAGAGTACAAAACTACGGTAGAGTGGTCAAATTTGATCGTCTCCAATAAAGTAGTTGTTTGGTCAATTTAGTCTACTATTCTAAGGAGGTAAGGATGAAGTACAAAAGAGAGAAGTACATATATAATACATGTTCACAAGATTAAGCTGTTGCCGATGTTATCAGTCATTTATTTTTCAAATTGTGTTTACATTTTTTGAGAATGTTTTGAAATCCTGATATTCTCTTTTCCTTTTTTCCCGTGATTATTTTGGAAGATTGTGCCCCACGTTCATTAGTCAGAACTTTTAAAGATGCACTGAATAAATTACTGGAACTTTGTTCATTCAAATAGGAACTAAGTCAAAAGGGTCTACTTATGAGAATAGCATCCAAAAACTCCCAGTTTGCAATGTGCATGATATGTGAGCTTCCTTGTAAGAACTCATTCCTTTATTATGCATATATTTGTTTTTCATTTAAGAGTTAAGTTGAAGTAGGCCTTCTATGGTCTTACAATGCAGAATTGTTAAGGATTACTATTTGTTGACTTGTTCTAACATAATCTTTTTGTGTCCAACTATTTTTTGCAGCCTCTAACTATTTATTATGCTCTTCAACTTATTGCTTCTAGACTACAAAACATAATACCCAGCTCTGGGCATGAGTTGCGAATCCATTACTTGGGTAAGATCCAAAGTTTTGATATGTGTATTATGAAACAGATATTATCGCTGATTAAGCAACTACAGATTGCAAGAATTTTAATTGTACAGTACAGATTCAAATAGAGATAGTGAGTAAACTTTAAAGTAAATTCCATCTGTCATTCCTTTTTCCAAACAGAAAATATTCTTATTATGTTTCCATTTACAAGTTAAGGCACATATCTGGTGAACCAAAGACACTATGTTGAGGTGTAACTATAGTCTATAATATTATGAAGTTCCTATGTCTGTCTATCTTGTAGTAGAGCTTACTTGTTAAAAATGAGTAATCAAGCATGCCAGATCCCAGAAAATTGAAACAAATTTAAGGGCCTAGATTTATGCCATGTTGAACCAAAAATAATCATTGGGATTGAGAGGAATAAGGGCAAGTGGGATAGTGGCCTGAATCTAAAGTTTAATTCATAAATTGGTCATCCGGCGGAAAAATACAAGATAGTTCATAGTGTGATATAATAAATATGGGTGCTGGAAAATATGTTAGAGCTTCTCTTCAATAAATGAAAAGATTCTTCAATCAAAGGTTGGTGAGACTTAGTACTAGTGGAAAACTAAATTATATATTATATTTGTAACTTCTATTTCAGGAGACACTTGTACATCTCACCTATGGCTTCACTTAACTCACCTACCAATGATAAATTCCTCACCTAACTCATCATAAACACTCACTTCCAGATTTTTGTACTTCTATACACAGTTACCAGATTCGGGCAAGGAGGCTCAGAATCCGTATCCAAATCGTAGAGGAAACAGGGATCCGGAGATTGGATTCAGATTCTTGAGGATTTGAGTGATTTTTTTGGGGATATGGATCTGACTTTCGGATACGGTTCCGGTGATTAAAGATCTGGTTCTGATTTTGAGAATCGTTTTCTTAAGTTAAGGAATTCCTCCCAAAAAAAAAAAAACCCACACATATATAAAGGGAAACAATGGAACAGGAACGAAATTGCTGATGATCAGGACCACAAGGAGAGTCGATGGTTTACCCTAGGGCCTCTTAACCATTTGCCATTTGCATTTACGGTTCTTTCAAAGACAGCGGACTGTTTTCATCGTTCAACTTTGAGACTTGAGATGGGTTTGAGCTCAAGAGACTAAGATGGGTTGAGCTGCGATGGGTTTGTTGAGTCTATGGTTCTAAGTCTGATATATATATATTATCATAACCGGTAAAACTATTTTAGAGGCTTGGTTGGTCTGGTTCGGGCACCAAACCGGTTGACCTGGAAAAAAATTCAAACTGTCAGTGAACCGGCCGATTTGACCGGTTCTGTATGGAACTGGTCCGATACGTATTGTGCTGTCCAGCAACGATTGGCGACCCACAAAACTCAAATTAAAAAAAAATAAAATTAACTAACCTAACCCAAAGCCCCTAGTGATGCTATTTAAAGACCCCCCCTCCCCCCACTCTATTTCATTCACACTATTCATTCCATCTCTTTGGAGTTCTTGAGAGCTAAGTTTCTTGGGCAGTTTTGGAGTGTTCGTGAGCTGAGTTTGTTGGGTGCTTTTGGTGAAGTTCTTGGGCAGAATCAAAGACTTGTTTGCAGGGCATTTTGGAGAATTCTTGGGCAAGATGAGGATGACTCTACCTAGTACTACTAGTAGTACCTAGTTTATAGTTATTCTTTAGTACTATGCTTATTTTTTGGATTGTACGGGCCATTTAGAGCCTCTTTGTTGATGTATTTTGGTTATTTGCACCTGTACTTGCTATATATATGAGAAACTTTGCATATTTGTGTATTAATGGTTTGCATTCATATGTATGCACATGAATATATATGTATGTTTTTTTACAAAATATGACTATTTTATGTATTTTTTAGTCTACCGGTTTTTTTCCAGTTCCAGTCCAGTTCGCATTTTGGGATCTACGAGTTAGATCACCGGTCTGGTTTTGATAACACACACACACACACATATATAAGAAAAATTGACACAACAAAAGCAGATATTAATCCTGTGAAGAAATTTGGAATTATCAATGTTGCTCTTTGTTATCATGTTATAACTAGGCCAAAACCCTACTTTTGTCTGGAAATGGTATTATTTGTTCACGCGAGCAGGATCTGTATGGGAGAGTGTGAACTTTTGTCCATATGTATTATTTGTTTCTTCTGCCACTTGAATCGTTACTAAAAATTGTTCATCTTCTATTCTTATTTTTAATCTTTATTGTCGTAACGATGATTTATGATAACTGACTTTGAAATGTCTACAAAATGATATTATTTGAATGGTCTTTAAATTTTCATATTTTAAAGTTTTTGATTTTTATTGTTGTGATAATAGAGGTATGATACTCAGTTGATACATCCACAAAATGATACATATACAACCACAAAATGATACATATACGTAGAATATACAAGATCATATACATAAATATAATAATGAATAAATAAATCAAAATTTTCTAAGTAATTTTCAAGGTCACGCTAAAGTTTACACGTGTACATATCATAGATCTTACCATTTCATAAAACAAAATTCCTAGCACTTCCCCTCATTTCAAGGATGGTACTTGGGGTACACTGTTTGGTTGCAGTTTTGGCAACCTATTCTAGTGGGGACTTCGAGTGAGACCCTCAACATCCACATAGATAGCCAGCCTGGAGAGTTGACCCTGTGACCTCCTACTTGTAGCTCACAACACCCAACCATTCGAGCTAGCCCACTAGGCTAAAATATAGTGTACAATATGTATAAGTGCGACAAATTTTTCTCTTTCCTTCTTTTTCTTATGAGTATTCTCTTTCACTGTTGTCTTATGCACATATCCATTTGTATTAGGGCCTTTGGCTAGAGCTTTTGAGTTCTACAAATTTTAGTTTTCTGGTAGTCTCTCATTCAAAGTTCACCATGAACATCAATGAGAATCGAGTGATACACACATGCACGACTTTTGGAAACTGTTTGCAGGTTTTCAGTGTGCCTTTATTCCTGATTGCTTGAGGTTCTTCCTATTCCTGCAGATTTTCTTTGTCACAGTTACAAAAGTTTCATTCTACAGTGGAGTCGATGGGTTTTCTGCTGAATTTTTGCTGATTCAACCATTTTTCGACAGAAATTCCACCACTTTACTAACAATTGTTGCTCCTTGCAAACTTTGTGGATTCTCTAAAGGTCAATGCAATTATCAATTTATCACTTATCTTTCTGAATTTCTCCTGTATTGTCAAAAACCCATGGAATTTCTGACACTTGAATTTTTTTCAGAAAGTTATTGCCAATTGGAACTTGTGACTGTTTGCTGCTTTCCTGTAAATCTTTGCTTCAGGTCATACAACTTGTCTTCATGGTTTCCCAGCTTGCTCCAAAGGATGCAAAATCCTTTTAGTAGTTTAAAATCCTCTAGTGCCTCATTGATCAGTTACATGAGAAGCAATGCCAGTGGAATGAGTTCCTAGCAGAGCAACTTGCTGAGTAAATGCAACAACTTGTAGAACAAAGACAAAACAAAATGACTTTAAAGCCAAGATGATTGCACCGAGAGTAGCGAGGTGCTCGACAACCCAGTATCGGGGAAATGTTGTCACATAACGTAACGTAACATAACGTTATGTAATATTACCAAAAATAAAAAGTAACTCTACAACCCAATATGTTAGCTATTTTAGCTCTGGAGGCACTCCACATAGTTTTGTCTTATATGCGGAAGTGACCATGCACTAGCTAGGCTACTTGACTTTGTAATGGTGTTTTATAAAGTGACTCTTATGTAATGTGACTTTTTATAAAGTATCCCTTGTTTTATTTTTATGAAGTGACTTTATGAAATAAAGTGCACATATTTCATAAAGTGAAAAGCGACTTTATTAAAAATTAAATGTAACTGATTTTGGAGGGAAAGTATCTCAACTGTTGATCATGTAAAGGCAAGATTAAATCTTGGCCTTTGGATTTAGGGATTGGGGAAGGTGAAAAGTCTCCATTCATAAAATTAAAAAATAACCAACATAGATCCATTTTAAACCTAGATAATTTCTTGAGGTGTAAATTTTTTCCAGATGTGTAAATTTTTTTTACATCTCATAAAATTGGTTCCCTCTTTGTGCTTGATAGATTCGCGTTTAAAATGGATCTATGTTGGTGTAGGACAATGCCATTGTTTTAGCAAATGATGGCTTCACAAGTTAGAACAATACCATCTACAACAGTAGCCACCTTAGAATGTGCTTTCAGGTACACCTAGTGCTCAACACCTTTTCATGTTGGACACAAAGATCTCAATATCTGATTTTGATGGATCTATTTGTGAGCACAAGTTGGATGATCAGATATAAAGTCTCGAGGGCTTCTTCAAGACCTAGACCAACATGAGTGGACCTCACAAGTTAATGTTGGATGAGGTACACATGGAAGAGAAGGTGCTTAACTAGTGTCAGTCTTGTGGCGGCCTCATACTTAGATGCTGCCCTCCACATGTCAATATCCCATCAACCAATGCGATGACTTCAATGTAGTCAGTTGGAAGTGGTTTAATCCACTTGATAACAAGGATACCACACTTTCTTATTGGTTACATCTCCTATAGTTTCTTGGTGAAGCGATTCAGTAGTACATGAAATCATTCAATCTACTCTCCATGAAATTACAGGTACAAGACTTGGAAGAAACCCTCAAATAAAGTTCATTTTGGTTTGTTCCCTAGTCCTACAAAGGACCAGTTGTCACAGGATGTGGTGATCTCTGTATTGGCGTAGAATGATGATCACCAAACCGGTGGAACTTCGGGACTCTTTCCCAAAGTGTCATGCTAGGTAGGGTCCACTCTTTTTAGGTTTTACGGGTCAATGTTGCATATATCGTCTCGGGGAAAGTATCGATGAGGATCCTGTTACCACCTAAGTTGTACTTGGTGGATTTTTTCAAGTGAGCCTGCAAGGTTTGAACAAGCACACTTGTTCATGATTAGAGTTCAGAAGTATGCCAGTCTTTTTTTGGGAGTCTGTTTGAAATTTTTGTAACAGATGTTCATACCCCCTTGGGGAAATTGTAAAAAATGTGCTAGCATGGTCAATTTTTATAAAAGTCTCGGCATCCCAGACTTAAGCATGAAGCCGACTAGCCTAGAGTGTTTTTTCCCTTGGTTATTATTGGTTGTTGAACAAACGACTAATAATTTTTGAGTTTTTCACTCACACCTCAAGAGTTGGGGTAGACGTCTTGGTGGTTAGGCCTTAGGAGGTTATTAGAGGCTTCGTGTTTGTGTTTTTCAACATGCTAGGCATTTGAATTGAGTCGTATGGACATGTGCTAGGTCCCTCAGAGTTTCGTCTGATTCCGAGAAAATAAAATTTTCCCGCAAAATTAGGCCATTTTTTTAATGGTTTAATTAAAAAAATTGTAAAGGGCATAAAAGTCGGGTTCAAAATCCGTTTTTGGTGTGGGGATGCCCGTTTTCACACTCATAGCATCCTCTTTACCCCAGAGGCCACTTTCCTATATTTCGGGCGATCGAAGCACCCCGTGGGGCATTATTCAGCTAAGAGAGCATCAAAATGGCTATTTAATGCTAAAGTTGCAACAAATTAGCACCAAATTCAATTTTGAAAAGTCAAAAATCAAAGTCAAAATGATTAGTTTAATGGGTGGGATGACATGGCATGGGTCCCCATTAAACATGCGATCCTCTCCAACATGAAATTGGCATAAAACTTTGGTTATATAAGTGTGGTATATCTTATGGTTTACAATGGTGACATCAACCTATGAAGCTTCACTCCAACTTCACCAAACAAGCTAGCAAGTTGTATTGTGGACCCCCCTTCATGTGAAAACTTTGGATAAAGTTTGTTTAGTGATATATCATGTTATATGGTATATATCACATGGGAGCTAGCGAATATGTTACAATATTGGTGATGTCAAACTTCATAAACATTCACGCCAACCCAAGGAGAAGCTTGCGATTGCAAGTAAATGGTGGACCCCTCATCCATGTGAGGGGTGTGATATATCATGTGATTGGAAGGAGGTAGCGAATGACTTAAAATGGGGTGGCGTCAACATTAAGGAAATCACAAATCAAGTGAATATTGCTCTAGCATGAATGGGTGGACCCCATTCAAACTTTGGTTTATTTGTTTGAAGTTTAGAACTTTGGTTTGTCTCTTAATGGCTAGTGCATTTAATATGGTGACATCACCCACCAACTTTTGAAGCTCACTTGAGAGGGAGTGAAGGAGACACGAATGTTGGTGAGTGGATTGGTTATGTGTTGGATAGTTGGAGAATTGGGTGAGTTAGGTGAGAGAGGTGTCATTCACCTCTTCAGTTCCTCTTCACTTCAACTCAGTCTGACTCAGTTCAACTCAGATACACTCCGAGTTTATCTTCAGTGTTGGTGGTGCCCCCTAGGGGCCTGCTCTGGCTATAAATAAAGCCTCTGCCTTCCTCACAAACTAGTCTGGTCTTGAGAAGAGAGCGTAGGCTATTGTATTTGTCATACTTTTTCTATTTTGCTGATAATAAAAAGAAGCTTTGGAGGCTAATGGTGGTGTGCTACTTTGTGTGGGCTAAGATTGTCATGTTTCATTGAGGTAAAACTATGTATTTGTCCATTTTTCTTGCATTATTCTTGATGTAGATCTTGGCTATAAGGATTTCTCCTAATCAGTAGGAATAGAAGTTGAAAGTAAGTTTACTTTAGTTTCTATGTTATCA
>LPNX010888987.1:41846-85232 GCA_001517045.1 Pseudotsuga menziesii | reverse complement strand
CAAAAACTTTAGTTAACTTAAAATAATTAATTGTAAATTAATTTAGATCTTTAGTTAACTAACTCAAAACTCCACGAGACTAAAGCATGGGAAGACAACTTGACTTGTTATGACTTAATTGAAAGATGCTCTCAACATCGACTTAAGACTTAGACTCAAAGAGACATATTCATGGTTGATGAATTTATTCGTGCCAACGCACTAGATCAATATATTTATTTGCATAAGGAAGATTGTTTGTTTCTAGCTCATAGGAATTTTACATTCAACCTAACTTTTGCTAGATGCCTTGGCTTTTGCGAAATGCTCACAAGGCTTCCTGTCTTGACTTTTGGCGTAGCTCACAAGGCTTGTTCGTTCGCCTTGACTTTTGCCATGACTCACAGAACTGGTTAATCTCCAAGTCTCCCTGGCTAGCTTTAGGGTGGTCACTTATGACCTCAGACCTTGGAGAATGCCTACTGATGCTGATTTCAACAATCATGTATGATTAGAGGCCAAATATTGCATGTTAATAAGTTTATTTACATGTGTTATTAACTTCTTTTTTTGTATATGTTTCAAGATCTCATGGGTATTGCTGCTTGCAAGTGTTTAGTTGAGTTTTAGGATTCATAGTATTGAAGTGGTGTGGATCTAGTTTGACTCCACCCCACTTCAAACAAATATGAAAGACATAGCCCCACGACATTTCACTACGAAGTTTTCTAGCAAACCCTCCGCGGCAACACACTCTTTTTATCTCCTTTTTCTTATTTAAAATCAATATTCCCTTCGGTCTTGTATCTTGTTTACTTAGATCTATGCATTAAAATACAAATTTTGTTTAGATCTAGTTTTTTCAAGATTTAATAGCTCAGATCTAGCAAGTGCTTAAGTTTTCATCTCATTCAAAGTAGATTTGGCATAAGAAATTTTATTTTTTGCAAAGGCATTGTTGGAAAAATCTCTAGCTTGCATAAAATAGTTTTTCTTTAAAGTCTAATGATATATCTTGCAATAAAGTGCTAAATATTATTGGCTGCCCAAAAAGCAAGCCAAGATCCCAAGGAAAGCCCGCTTTCCTTGGTTAATTTTCGCATTTTTTTTCTAGTTTAACTTAGAATTTTTTTACAATTTTTTTGTGTGTTGTCCAAAGACACTTTCAAAGTGTTTTTGGGAACTTTTTACTGACATTTACTTGCTGGTTTTTAGCAGGCCCATCAAAAAAGAGAAGGAAACTATGCTCGAAAATACACTTTTTGGCTAGCCGGATTTTCCCAAGGGTTCTCCCTACTTTCAGGTTTCCGTTTCTCGCTTTTTGTAAGCCTTTGTATTCCAGATAACAAGGAGCAAAGAGCACTTCTAATATTGTAACCACGATAAATAAAAAATATCTCGAGTACCTTTTTCGAGCTCACTCCCCATCCCCCCAAGGAGGATCCGTTTCTTTGTCTTTTTTCATTTTTCTGCTTTTCTTTAGTTTTTTTTTTTGCAGGATAGTATACTTTGATAAATGTTATGTCATTCCATATCTTGTTAAATCAAAGTAATACTAATACTTACACCACGACTTCCCGAGTTACCCGAAAGGGGAAAGAGATGCGTGTTAGGATTAATTAGATAAATTGTCTTTCTTTCTTGCTTTTCAGTTTATTTCACTCTAACATAATAAAAATTACCCCTCCTTGCTTTCTCGATTGAGGTTCACTTGAATCGAAAGAGACTCTTGGAGGTCATTTTTTCCTTTTTAACAAACAAACAAGTCATAAAATCCTTAAAATTTACTTATGCTCTGTTGTGTATGCTCTACACCGCTGCGGTTCGACCGAACAGTTGGTTGCATCAAAAGCAACATGGGTGACTAGATTAATTAGTTTTCACATCTCAAATAACCTGCCCAGGCAAATATCCAACGCCTTGATTTGATCCGTTGCGGTGGAAAAATCCACAAAGGAAGCGGGAACAACTGGGTAGTGACCTCGAGACATCGTTAGGCTACACCCTTGTTGGTGTAGTGTTGAACACGACTTAGAGACTCCAACCAACCCACATATTCCTTGCGGGGAGCCGCATTGGATAAGGGTTTTGGACATACTCCTCGTACCTTCGGGTATAGTTGGAGTTCCCTTCCCCCTAAGTTAATTCACTGATCTCCATATTAATCTTAATTTGACCAAGAGCTTGCAACACAATTTCTTTCGGCAATACAACAACACTCTTTATTTTTGGACTCCATTGGCATTGTTTTTGCATTATACAATCTTCTGGTTTTGTGTGCTTTACATATCATGTGTTAATCTATATGCTGTTGCGTTTTAAATATTTCTGTTGCAATATCTTGTTCAATTGCTTATTTTTTTATCAAAACTCCTAAAACAACTAAATCATCATCACACTAAGCCTTAACAACCTTAGCAACTAATAGGGTCTACCTCCCTTGGTTTCGTTAGGAGTTGGCCTAAACGAAGGAGTCAAGAACAAGGTGACAGCCTTGGCTCGAGACTTGCCCCCAAGGACACACCGAGTGGCTTGAAGATTTTTGCCACGTCCTTCCCCTAGGTGTGTGAAATGCGACAATAGGGTCGGAATATAACTTCTCGGCGGTATTGGTGGAAAATATTGGAAAATCTCGGAAAATGTTGAAAATCCCGGAAAATCTTGGAAAATGTTGGAAAATATCGAAAAATCCTAGAAAATGTGGGCACAAAAATTAAGGTCCGTATAGTACAACAGTGGGCACGAAAAATCGAGATAGTTCGTACATTCATTTTGGCACGTTTCTAGAGGCACCTGGTTGGCACAAAATTTGACTGTGAAATTTCTGAATTTATTCAACTTGCTGAGCACTGTGGTGGAGATAAGTTCATCTTTGATTTTTGCTATACTTTATTTTTACTAAAGAAAATAAAATTCTCTCTCTCAAGCAGAGGTTTTCCCTGGAGGTTGGGGTTTTTCCTGGGTCATTTGACCAAAATTCAGAGTCTGATTTTTTATGTGTGATTGCGTTTTTATTATTGCTCATTAAAAGTTGTAAAAATTCATGTGTTTCAGTCATATTTGTTTATGAGAAATGACTTAATTTGCAACAACAAGTAAATTGGGTTGGGCATTAAACAATGATGAAAATGGTGGCTTGAAATCGGGTTGGGGGAATGAGATAGAAATTTACATGATATTAGAGCTGAGTTAGAGAAAGAGCAGAATTTTATACAGAGAAAAATTTTAGACTGTCAGTGAATTCTTTTTGTTAGTGGGCAACAACTTGTTGAGACTTGAATTTTGCAGTGAAATGGCAACAAGACTTAGGTTGGAGGATAGGCTAGATGGCGTTGAGAATTTTGTCCCATGGAAAGCTAGATTGGGGCTTATATTGGAGGAAACCGAATTATGGGATGAAGTGGTTCACAATACAACAACAAATCCTATTGTAGTTCCCGCTTCCATTGATGCACAAGCACTTTCTGCCTTCAACAAGAAGGACATAAAAGCCAGAAGGATTATTCTAGATGCAGTTAAACATCATGTTATCCCTCACATTTCTAGTAAGACCCATGCATATCAGATGTGGGATGCTTTGACTAGCTTGTTTGAAAGCTCAAATGAGAACAGAAAATTGGTGTTGAGAGAAAAAATGAAGAGTGTAAAGATGGCCAAAGTTGAGGGAGTGACTCCCTACCTTACTATGATCTCTCAGGTGAGAGATGGGCTTGCAGCAGTGGGGGAGGTTGTTTCTGGCTCTGAGCTAGTGCAGATAGCTTTGAATGGGGTTGCAAAGCCTTGGGCTGTTTTTGTGCAGGTTATAGTAGCCAGGGAGAACCTGCCTTCTTGGGACAGACTTTGGGATGATTTTGTTCAGGAGGAGACCCAGAGAGGTCTTGTGTAGGGCAGCTCTTCTACTAGCAGGGAGGATGGGAAGAATGTGGCTTTGACTGCGATGGGAAAGAAAAAGTTCAAGAAGGGCCCCAAGAAACGTGGGGCTAAGCAACATGATGAACATAAGAAGGACTTGAGCATTGTAAAGTCCTTTGCTTGTCAGAAGCTTGGGCACTATGTTGGACAATGCCCGCAGAAGAAGAAGAAGAAGAAGAAGAAGCAGCAGTAGACAATAGCTTCAACAGAGGTTGAGGAGTTTACAACTAGATTTGAGAGAGAATTTTCTCTCTGTGTTGGGCATGTTGATAGAGAGAGCATCCATGATCACCACTGTAGACATTGAGATTTAGAGGGAGTGTTCCTTGTTGACTAGCCATTCTTTCATTGCATCCGCCACCAGCACGTCGCATATTGACTGTGGAGCTTCGAGCCACATGACAGGTGCTCTAGAGATGTTCTCCAAGCTTTCACAGGAAGGGATAGATGTGGAGGTAGTGTTGGGGGATGACACAGTTGTCAGAGATGTTGGGTGTGAGACCATTACATTTAAGAGAGAGTCCATGAGTCCCATGACCTTGAGGGACATTTTGTTTGTACCTGGGCTGAAGAAGAACTTGATATCAGTTTCCATGATCGAGGATAGAGGACTTGGGGTGACTTTCCTAGATGGACATGTGCGAGTTTTCCCCAAGACTTCAAAACCATCTGCTCTTACACCATTGCAGCCAGATGTGGGAAGCTGTACAAGCTTCTGTTGGGGTGACTTTCCTAGATGGACATGTGCGAGTTTTCCCCAAGACTTCAAAATCATCTGCTCTTACACCATTGCAGCCAGATGTGGGAAGCTGTACAAGCTTCTGTTTCAGCCCCAATATGCTTTGACACATAGCAGCGACAGTGAGCTTTTTGAGCTATGGCATAGGAGGATGGCTCATCTGCATCATCAAACTTTGAGGATGTTGAGGTACATGGTTACAAGTTTGCCTGAGTTCAACACTGAGCACAATGATGTATGCAGAGGGTGTGCTTTGGGAAAGTACACCATGATTGCTTTTCCGAGCAGTGATAACAGGTCAGCAGGAGTACTTGATTTGATACATTTCGATTTGTACCTGGGCTGAAGAAGAACTTGATATCAGTTTCCATGATCAAGGATAGAGGACTTGGGGCGACTTTCCTGGATGGACATGTGCGAGTTTTCCGCAAGACTACAAAACCATTTGCCTCTTACACCATTGGAGTCAGATGTGGGAAGCTATACAAGCTTCTGTTTTAGCCCCACCATGCTTTGACACATAGCAGCGACAGTGAGCTCTGTGAGTTATGGCATAGGAGGATGGCTCATCTGCATCATCAAACTTTGAGGATGTTGAGGTACATGGTTACAAGTTTGCCTAAGTTCAGCACTGAGCACAATGATGTATGCAGAGGGTGTGCTTTGGGAAAGTACACCAAGACTGCTTTTCCGAGCAATGATAAAAGGTCAGCAGGAGTACTTGATTTGATACATTTCGATTTGTGTGGTCCTATGCCATATGTTTCTTTGATAGGTTTTGAGTATCATGTGACATTCATTGATGACCATTCCAAGAAGACCTGGATCTACTTCCTGAGGAGCAAGAAATCTGAGGAGGTCATTCAGAGGTTCCAAGAGTTTAAAGGTCTTGTGGAGAATCAGACTGGGAGGAGAATTCAGGCACTCAGATAAGATAACGGGGGTGAGTATAGCTCCAAGGAGTTCGATGAGTATTGCAGACAATAGGCCATACAGTGAGACAGTTGACAGTACCATACACTCCTGAGCAGAATGGAGTGGCAGAAAGAAAGAACTGATCCATTATTGGAGTAGCGAGAGCCATGTTACATGATCAGTCACTTCCTTTCTTTCTTTGGGCAGAGGCATGTAGTACAACTGTATACCTTCAGAACAGGAGTCCCCATCATGCCCTGGGGAACAAGACTCTTGAGGAGATGTTCACAGGAAAGAATCCTGAGGTGAGTCATTTTCGTATATTTGGTTTCCTGACTTTTTCACACGTCCCTTCGTAGAAGAGGACAAATCTTGAGCCTATAACAGAGAGAGGCATTTTTGTGGGGTATGATGAGACTTCGAAGGCATTCTGCATTTATCTTCCTTCCTTTAGGAAGGTTGTTGTGAGACAGGAAGTGAGATTTGAGGAGGAGAGGGCCTTCAGGAAGTCCAGAGAGTCAGTGCAGGTAGAGCAGCAGGTTCCCACACCTCAGGCAGCTTCACAGGTACCTTCAATACAAAGTACAGGTTCACAGGTTTCGAGGGTTACTGGGCGATAGGTTACAAGAACACGATATTCAGGTTCAATGGTTCAACCAATAGGTTCTTTGGGGACTGGTTTTGGTTCTCAGATCACACATTCACAATACAGAGCTACCGGATCACAGATTTCACCAGTTGTTGGCTCACCAGCTCTTGGTACACGGGTTCTGGGCCTTCTACTTCTGGGAGTTATTCAGATGATGACAGACCAGTTTGGGAGCAACCTTCAAGGAAGAGGAAGCCTAAATGGCTTTGGGAGACCTTGAAGGAAGCTAAGGATTTTGGAGTTCGCAGGAACCAGTGAGGACTATAGTGACGCCAGATAGGTTGGGTATGTCCTTGGTTGCTAGTCTTCGTGATTCGGAGCCATCTACTTTTGAGGAGGCCTCTCAACATCATGTTTGGAGAGATGCCATGATGGAAGAGTACCATTCCATCTTGAAGAACGATGTTTGGGAGATTGTTTTTTCTGATGGGAAGTCAGTGGTGACTTCTCGATGGCTTTACAAGGTAAATCATGCTGCAGATGGCAGTGTGGAGAAATACAAGGCTCGGTTTGTTGCACGGGAGTTTTCACAGGCGGAAGGAGTTGATTATGATGAGACCTTTGCACCAGTTGCTCGTTATACTTCTATCAAATCTTTGATTTCCATTGCAGCGAAAATGGGTTGGAAGATCTGTCAGATGGATGTGAAGATTGCATTTCTCAATGGAATCATATAGGAGGAGGTTTATGTGGAGCATGCATAGGGCTTTGAGATTCATGGGAGAGAGTCTCATGTTTGCAGGCTGAAGAAAGCATTGTATGGGCTGAAGCAAGCTCCTCAAGCTTGGTATTCCAGGATAGACTCTTACTTGCTGTCGAGGGGTTTTTCAGAAGAGTGAGGCTAATCCAAATCTCTACTTCATCATGGTTGGAGATGATCCACTCATTCTTTTGTTGTATGTAGATGATTTGTTTATCACAGGTGATGAGAGACCTATTGCAGTTTGTAAGAGAGATCTTGCTTCAGAGTATGAGATGACTGACATTGGGTTGATGCATTATTTTTTGGGATTAGAGGTTTGGAATGAGCCTGGTCATATTTTCCTGGGGCAGAGAAAGTATGCAGTGGATATTCCGAGGAGATTTCAGATGGAGGATTGTAGGACGATCTCTACGTCTATGGTCACCAATTGGAAGAAGCTTCATGCTTCTGAGGGAGAGTTGGTGGATCCTACCTTATATCATCAGCTCATAGGTTCATTGATGTATTTGGTCAACTCTAGGCTAGATTTATGTTTCGCGGTGAACACTGTGAGTCAGTTCATGGTGGAGCCTAGGAGAGTGCACTAGGTTGCCGCAAAACATGTGTTGAAATACCTTGCAGGTATAGTGGATTATGGTTTGGATTATAG
Source organism: Pseudotsuga menziesii (assembly GCA_001517045.1). Lineage (NCBI taxonomy): Eukaryota > Viridiplantae > Streptophyta > Pinopsida > Pinales > Pinaceae > Pseudotsuga > Pseudotsuga menziesii. The sequence goes on along the minus strand of LPNX010888987.1, from coordinate 77,686 downwards.
GATATCGGATGGGGTTAGTTTGATTGGCTTCACGGATTCAGATTGGGTAGGCAGTGTGGCAGTCTAGAAGAGCACTTCTGGATGTTGTTTCAGTTTGGGCTTGGCAACAGTGTCGCGGTTTAGTTAGAAGTAAAAGTCTGTTGCTTTGAGTTTTGTAGAGGCCGAGTACATGGTAGCCAGTCAGGCTAGTTGCGAAGCACTGTGGCTTCTCAAGTTATTGGTGGATTTATTTGATCAGGAGCTGAGGCCTACGGTGATTTATTGTGACAATTAGAGTTGCTTCCAGCTCTCTGAGAATCCTGTATTTCACGATAGGTCAAAGCATATTGAGATCAAGTACCATTTCATCCGTGATTATGTTCAGAGAGGAGCTGTGGAGTTGCAGTACATTTCCACTGATGAACAGGTTGCAGATATCCTGATGAAGTCATTTGGAAGAGGAAAATTCATTCATTTCAGAGACAATTTGGGTGTGGTACAGAACACCTTCCTCAGTAAGAGGGAGTGGTGATTTTTGTACCCAGGAAAGTGTTCCCCTAGTGACTTTTGCGTAAGTCATAAAAAGGGGAAAATTAAAGTGACCCTTGCAATTAATAACTTGAGATGAGTTTTAATTTTCACTTTAGAGAATAAAGTGACTTTTTGATAAATTTAAGTGAGGTGAGTGAAATTAATTTTGGAGAGAATTAAAAGTGCATTTAATCTCATCCATCCATCTAATTCATTTTGGGCCCTTGGATTAGATGACTATTTAGCTTCCTCATTTAGACACCAAAAAAAAGGCAAGGGAAGGCTTTAGAGTCTTGTTCTTTTACTTCCCAAGATAGTTGGAGAGCAGGGAAGGAGAAAAATTGCAGGTTGAGAGAGAGCAACATTGGGCATGTTTCCCAATACCGTACAACAACAGTAGTTGCATTTTTATACAACATGCTTTCCGAGGCAATTACTGGGCACAAATTTCAAGGCAGCCCACACAGTTTTCTAGGAACACAATTCGAGGTGGTCTGTACAAATATATACAGTCCGTAAAATTCCGTACAGTTGGTACAGTACAGCAGGTGGGCATGAAAATCGAGGTACGTATAGTCCATATGGTACAGTAGTGGGCACGGAAGTCGAGATAGTCCATACAATCATTTTGGCACGTTTTTCGAGGCAGCTGATTGGCAGAAAATTTGACTCTGAAATTTCTAAATTTATTCAACTTGCTGAGCACTGTAGTGGAGATAAGTTCATCTCTGATTTTTGCTGTACTTTATTTTTACTAAAGAAAATAAAATTCTCTCTCTCTCTCAAGCACAGGTTTTCCCCGGAGGTTGGGGTTTTGCTTGAGTCATTTGACGAAAATTCTGAGTCTGATTTTTTATGTGTGACTATGTTTTTTTTACTGCTCATTAAACGTTGTAAAAATTCACGTGTTTCAGTCTTATTTGTTTATGAGAAATGACTTAATTTGCAGCAGAAAGTAAATTGGGTTGGGCATTAAACAAATATGAAAATGATGGCCTGAAACCGGGTTGGGGAAATGAGATAGAAATTTACAGTCCAAGTCTCAAGAGTCAAGACACTATGGGGTGCCTCTCCATTAGCAGCTTGCTAGAAGCCATATAATTAGTTGCATTTGCCATTATCTGTTATGCTTTGCATAACATGTTCTAAACCAATCTCTCGGATGAACCCATCCATCAATTCACACAACAATCTTGCATCTTTCACACTCATCAATGCATCAGTGGATTTACCTAACATTGTACACATAGGACAATGTCTCAAGAAATTAAGAAGGGTCCTACCCCTCTCATTTGTCCTATCATTGGACATCTCTATGCATCCAGTGGATTCCCAGGACTTCTTTAGGTCCTCCAATCTAATATTGATGTCATTCTTTTCTATTTGCAAAATTTGCCCTTGCAACTCCTCGTAGGTGGGGCACTTATATCCCGGGCCAACAATAGCAATAGCATTACAAATTGGCTGGAAAAATGGATTGGTCTTTGTGATGCTTAAAGGTCTGTTTCTCTAGAAAAGACACCTCCCAGAACACTATCTGCTTCTTGCTTCTCATTTCCTTGAACCACTAACTGGATGGAAGGTTGAGTCCCATCTCTATTTCTTGGAACAATAAAAGGTGAGGTCCTCATGGAAAGGTGAATTTGGGTATTACCTGTCATAGCATTGAGTCCTAGATCTGCTTGTAGTTCTTGAGGATCTAGACACTACACCGATGGCAAGCTCAGCTTTGTTAGCAGCTACCTTTTCCTTCTTTTTATCCAGATCATAAATAGAATCATGGGCAACCTGCATAATCTCTGGGGTTGATGCATTAGTATTACAAATCCAAACATTATGCCCTGGGATTTTAGACAAGTGGTACTTCAACCAGCTAACCCCTCCTGTCATATGTTAGCCAAACAGTTTACAAGACAATTTTTGAGGGTTTGTCCCATTGTCTGGTTCACCATAGTGTTGGCAAGGCAATACTAAAACTTCCATCCTGAACCCTAGTGTGAGAAAAACTGAAAAAAAGATCATCAAACAATGCTGGAAAGAAAAATCAGTTTGCTGGTATACAGAAAACAGACCTCTATATCGTTGAATGAGTGATGGAAAATGATAATAAGAGGCAAGCAACATGGGCTGTGAAAACCCTGCAAAAGTTTAGTAAAAAAAGTAGTTAAATTGGTGGGATTTGAAGAAATACCTGGGACTTGAGAATATCAACACTGTAGGCAGATGGCAATTGATCCGTGCTGCAATAAAAAAATTGAGGGTGATGAGAGCAATGATTTGACCCTCTTAAATGTGGTTCTTGATGATGGAAACCCCCTGCTCTCTCTTTCTGCAACATCAGCAGATAGAAATGACAGCAAAATTGCAAAAATTGGCCTTTAAGCCACCCTACACCGCTTACTGTCGTTTTACCCATTTTTGCTGATTGTTTGCAGACATCATGCAGTCCGATTTTTATGCAGACTTTACAGTTTTTTCATGTCGAAATTTCAGCAAGGGTTAAACATCACGATTTTTCGCAATGTTCCCCACATTTCATCGATTTTTGGATCTATGAAAAAGAGTACCTTTGAAACATACTGACCTTCTATTAGACATTCATTGTCGCAAACTAAATCCTAAGTTCATATGTTAGTGTAAATTTTTGTTATGTGATTGTCAAGTGAGTGTTTATACATTTGCAGAGAAAATTTTAAGGGCTAATGTTCATTATTTAGCTGTTTTTGGTAATTTTGGTTCAAGAAGATTTGCCTATTAAAAATGAATATTCACCTATTTTATCTCACAAAATTTTTTTCTTTGAAAAAATCACTGTTTTTTATAAAATATCTATAAGCCTTGTCATTTAAAATAATTACAGAATCTCGGTGAAATCTTTTAGTTAACATTTTGAGAATTATAAAGATTTGCTATGCTTTTAAGTTTTAACACGTAAAGAAAAATATGCGAATCCTTTTTTATTGTGTCTATTTGGCAATATACTTGAACATTCTTATCTGTTCTGGCATTATTATTGCTGTTGGTTCAACCTTCCGAAGTTTCTTACAATAAGATTCATCATTTTTGCATTCGGTTTTTGTGCTGAGTATATATTGATTTAAAGTCATATAAATAGTGTCTTTGAAACTCTGGCATATTTTTAGACATTGAATGTTACAAACTATATCTCTATTTTATTTGTTAGTGTAGAGTTTTGTTGTGTGAGTGTTTATACTTCATACATGCTAACTATGTTTTTGCACTCTTTCTTGGACTCCTTTCAGGTCCTGAGAAGGAACTTCACCAGCTCCCTGTTTTTGGAGAACTATGCGCTCTCTTTCCTGGTGTTCAAATACACATAGATTTTGTTGGACCCGCAGTTCCCCATTTCAGGTTGTTCCCTTGAATGTATGCAAAGATTGGAGTTAGGTCATTTCTGCTTGTAGCATGCTTAATTGGGTCTTCATATTTTCAGATTCAGATTGCTTCTATTACTGGGCTTTCTCCTAAAACTACTGGTGACTGTACCATGTTACACTTTATTTGACACTTCTTAGGGATTGCTTATTTCTTTTAATATTGTTTTAGGTAGCAGGGAGTTTCTTTTTGTACTCTCCTTCCCCATTGATGCATGATGTAAACTTAGTCCTATTGACTGACTTTTGTTATTAATATAATTTTTTTTTCTTTGTATTAATGGGAATTCAACTGGATTTGATATGCTGGATGACGAGTTCAGGGAAATTATAATCAAAATATAAACTTTGAATAAATCTATATTCAGTCATCCTATATTTGTAGCTTCTTTTTGAATACATGTATGCTTTCATAGTTTGGAGAATGTGCAAATTGTTTCTTATAAAGCTGCAGTTATGGATGCTATCTTTTTTATTCTTTCACCGTCCAAAATCTCTAATTTTCTTTTCATATTGTTGTATCATTGCCTCCTCAGGGATCATGAATATGCTGAACTTAATGGCTATCCAAAATGCCTTGATACATCTTGCCAATGCAAAATTTTCAGATGTGAGGAAGGTCATGCTGACCAGTGTAAAAATCAACCATCCACTTTGGCATTGCGGTTTTGGAAGGGTCTCTATCATGAACGTTTTCATGATATATCAAAAGTGAGCTGTTTTCTCAGTTCTTTTCTAGTGTTTGAAATATTGATTCCATTCAAATAAACTGATTAACTTAGCTGTAATGGTTCTAGTTTGAGATCAATCATATTATTTGATTCTTGGACCAGAAGTAAATCTATGGTCTTCAACTTGTTTTCAGTAAGATTGGAGAGAGCCTTTGACAGATAGAGATGGTATGTGCATAAGAAAAACAGTAAACTCCTTTAGTGTGTCTTCCAATATTATTATGAGAGATTATAATGCGCTTTCTAGCATTCACGAACTTTTGCTTATTGAGTATGTGTATGGAGACTTTGACAAAGAAAAACCTTGTGTAGCGACCATAATTATAATTCCTTATTTTTGTGTGAGCCCTCCTATGTTGATAACTAGTCTTCAATTGTTGTTTAGGCAGTTTAGTCTTTTCAATAATTTGTTTGTAAGAAATTCGTCTACTTTAGAGTCTATTTCTTCTGTTCAGGTCATTTCATGTCAGTATTTTGATAGGCAGATGATGCTTTTCTTCAATTGGGGTTTTGTCTATAATTCACAGCATTAATACACACAATCTTAAATCATGAGGGTTTAAAATCAAGGTGTGTGGAGATCTATTGGATAATCATACCTCTGGACTAAAAATCGCACCTCTTTGCTGCTGTACGGGATTCCAGCAATAGTAAAAGTTTCATGATATATAAAATGGATAGAAAATTTATATTAACAAAAGCTGTAAACAACAAACCAGTACACAGAAAGTGAAAATATAAAGTGAAAAGTGAAAATAATTTAAGTGATGGCTAATCTAATCTTGGCCTTTGATCTCACCGGAGGATCTCATCCATTTATCCATAGTGAGGGTTAGGGTTTTCGCTTGGCCATTGAGTTAAAGAAGATTTGGTGGAGAGGACACACACACACATAGACAGATAGGGAAGTTGGAGGAAGAAGTTGGCAGAGAAGACAAAGGAGCACTCACCCGGAGGATTCATCGGCTGATCAGGCAGAGCACAGAGCCATACGAGATCGCTGAGAGAGAGAGAGGTCGTACATCAGCCGTACAGATTCCGTACAGCTGACGCAGGACCGTACAGATTCATACTGCTGACGCAGAGTGCCGTACTGCTGACGCGGAGGGCTATACAACTGACGCATGAGACCGTACAACTGCACAGGGAGGCCGTACTGATTCTTGGGTTTGCATAGTGATTCACAGAGGTTCTATTTTGCCAGGTTGGGTGAATTCATTTGTTGGATTGTAATTGTTCCATACCTTTATAATAAAATTTCTTATCTGACTGTTGCACCGGTTTTCCCTTCTTGGGTTTTTCCGGGGGTTTCCATACCCAAAAATATTGTGTCTATATTGAAGTGATTATTGTTATATGTTTGTTAGTATTTATTTTTTGCTGCATTACTTGTAAAGAAACTAAATTGTGGTTATCAGTAAAAATAAAAATATATTGTGTAGCTCAAGATTGAGTCTTAATGAACTTTACATGGTATCAAAGCTCCGTTGAGCTAAATCTGGGAAACTGCAACAATATTGATAGATCGAGGGCATATCTATTGAAGACACAAACGTAGAGTTCAGATCTAGGGTTTGACGGGTACAGTTCCCTAAGGACGTACAGTTGAGAGTTGAGGATAGTCTCCAAGGGGCTCAGATCATTCCTACTTGGAAAGAAAGGATCATGAGGATCCTGGATGTCAGTGATGCGGAGGAGCACATTGACTCCACGAAGGTTGCGCCCACAGATTCGACAGAGTTGGCAAGGTGGAAGAAGTTAGAATCCAGAGCTATGTTGATCATCTTGGATAGGGTGAAGGACCACATAGTCCCTCACCTTTTTGGGAAGAAGACCGCATTGGAAATGTGGAAGGCTTTGGAAGGAGTTTACCAAAGCAAGAACGAAAACTAAAAGATGGTGCTGCAGGAGAGGTTACACAGTACTAGGATGGCCAAGGGTGAAGGAGTGGTGTCTTATCTCACAAGGCTCACACAGATCAGAGACAAGCTTGGAGCAGTTGGCTCTAAGACTGAGGAGAGGAGCTAATTTGGATAACTCTCAATGGCTTTTCTAAGCCATAGGACACCTTTGTAAAAGGTGTGGTGGCTAGGGAGAAGCTCCCTGAGTGGCATAGATTGTGGGATGATTTTGTGCAGGAGGAGATCTGCATGGGTCAAGGTTCAAGTTCATCTAGCAGTGCTCCACAGATTGTGGATGAAGAAGCTCTAGCCCTAGTAGGTGTTGCCGCCTAATTCGCACCTCGGTTCATGTGGCAGAAATCTTCAAGCCACTGGGTGCGACCTTGGGGGAAAGAAAGAGTCAAGTGTTGTCACTTGATCTTGACTCCTCCGTCTATGCTCTCTCCTAGCGAAGCCAAAGGGGGTGGTTCCTAGTAAAATAAACTATGGTGTTTAATCTATGAAATAAAACAATTAGTCTAGGAGATGAGATGAAATAAAATATTGCAATTAAGGTGAATTGCAAATAATATAAATGACTAGCATTTCAAAAGACATTCCACATAACACATTGATAAACTTAAGCATAAAAATAAATCAGATTGCTAGATAGACCAGTGCTAATGGAGTGCGTGTGTAAAGGGGTTGCTAGTGAAGTCTCGAGAAGTATTACAGTTGACTCGGTTGGTCAATTTTAGAATTATTAAATGAGTAATTAGGGAGTGGTCCAATTCTTGGTAAATTTTATTAAATATGTGGTAATGATCTTTATTATTATGGGGAGATGGTATTCCAGATATACCCGTAGGTATGAGGAATATGTCCGGATTTACCAATGAGTGGCTCTCACAGTGACATGTGGGCTAGATGGAGTCGCAGGGCTGTGTTCAACACTACACCAAACAAGGGTGTAGCCTAACGGTACCCTGCGGTCACTTTCTAGTGGTCCTCGCTTTACTTGCAGAATTTCCCCACAAATTGGTAAAATCGTATGAAGTGCCGGATTTTCACTTGTAGGAATTAATTCGAAATGTTCCACTAATTAGTAGTCACTTCAATCCCTTTCTGATTGTCCCACTGATCCAGCCAAAGGCCTGCAGTAGTCACAAGAGCATACGGGGTCTTGAAGTCTTGTAAATTTTAAGTTTTTTAGGAATTAAGTGTGAGTTTTTTAAAATCTCAATACAGATACTCTCGTTACTGAGAACACATCCGGATTGATTGATTTTACTTAATAAACTTATAAATAACTGAAAAAGTTAAAGAAAACTAAAAAAAAAGTAAAAAAATGAAACAGTGCGAATCCCCCCTAGGGGGATGGGGTGTGGGCACTTGGCTTCCCACTTGCTTCTCTTCTTTACAATAATTTAGAAATAAAGAATATTTGTGCTCCTTCGTAGAATATGAAACATAAGTTTTTACAATTTAGGGCCTTAAAGAAACGACCAATGAGAGAAGTATAAGAAGAGGGATCTCTGGTTTTACTTGGATCTTCAAAATTCCACCAGAGTGCCTCTTTATCAGATCAATCTCTGCTGCAAAACAACGAACAATATTTGATAAAATATGCTAGATAATCAAATTAAAACATAAAAATTTGATAAAAAATATTCAAGTACTTAAAAGATAGAAAAAGTTAGATATTAATCAAGTACTTGTTGATGGTTAGATCCTTAAAAAAATTACTTTAACAATCAGATCTGAACCTTTTATGTGCATCCACAAATCAGAGTTATGAAATATTCTTTAATGTATAAAGAGATTTAGCTATGCACTATGAAAAGTAACCGTAAAAGAAAGTTCGAAATTTTGTGATGAAACGGTATCACCAAGCTTGAACGATAGAGAAAGAAAGACAAGAAAGAATCCACGAAGTGTTGCCGATGGAATGGAATCCTTTCTTCAAGAGTTTCTGGACTAAAAGTAGAGCTCACACGCTCATCCAAAACTTGATCTTAAGCAACCTGTAAAAAAGATCTACAACACTTGCAAATGGGGATTAAATGTCGGTGTTTATCCAATAATGAATGCTCAATAAAAATACGAAATCAAACTAGAATCATATACTCATAAGAATTCTACTATAGATAACAATAATAAGTAATCACAGGAGTATTACTTCCTATCTTATCAGAAAAACAGTTATCTTCAAAGCCAACAAATCCTGAACACATACAAGCTTGTGAAAATCTACAGATTACCTCAATATTACCAATGAACACACATCCAAACACCATAGACGACACTTGCATCAGCCTCCAAAGCCTTTTATTAACACAATAATCAATATTACACATCAGAGGAGCAGAGGTTCAATGCCCAAATCATCCGTGAAGAATGAAGAGAGGTTGCTTGCTTAAATAGAAATCTGGCAAAGAGAGGGTGGGCGCATTTCCTTAAGGATGCGCTAGCTCCCAGTGAGTTGGAAAAAGGTGGATGAGGGTTGGAAAAGGCACCGGGAAGTGACAACATCACTCCCTTGAGAAAGTACTTGCCCAAACCCATGTTTTTTTCCAAAACAATGAAGATCCTCCAACTTGGCTTGCGTCCCCACAAGGAGAAATGCACCCCTCTTAAGAGAGGAAAGTTCCAACTTAAGAGATTTCACCAAAATGGCAACATCCGACCTGTCTCGCTTGCCCGAGTACTTGCCAAAATGATTTTCCAAGTCACCCAACTCTTTTTTGGCAATTATCCTTTATTTTTTTTAATTGCCGAATTTTTTAATATTTCATTTTTTCTTGGGTTTTTCAAGTAATTATTAATTTTGGGGTTGAATAATTACTTGAAAACTTAGGAAAGTGGGTCTAAGGGTTAAGTGGGTGCTCTGAGTTAAAAAATGAGCACTCCCATGGAAAAAACAACCTCCTAGCCACACTTTTATGACCTTTTACACTTTTACAATTAACTTATTAAAAATAAGCCTGTAAAAACAAAAAAAAAGTTTTTTTTTTTCGGAAATTAGAAAAAACTTATGGGGGACTTGGGACATGTTCATAATGACTCAAAATAATGATTAGCATGGTAATATACATCGACACATAGGTTTTAATAACCTCCTAAGGCTTAATTAATAAGTCGATTATTCTAGCTTTGGAGGTTTGGGTGAAAAACTCGGTGAAAAACTCGAAAATTATTTATCGCTTAAAAACAATAAATAATTAACAAGGAAAAAACACCCTAGAATAATGCATTAATAAATAATTTCTAAGAAGCCAAACCTTTTACATAAAGTCATCATGCTAACTCATTTTATTACAATTCCCCATGGGGTATGAACATGTTAAAAATTAAAAAAAAAGGGCCTAGGAAGGCTTGCAAGGACTTCTGAACTTTAAATTTTGAACAAGTGATTGTTCATCTTTGGTGGCTCAGTTAAAAGTCCAACTGAGTGTGTTGTCCGTCGATTGCACACCAGCATCAAAAATCAATTGAAAGCTGTCTCCTCACTTAGGAAAGTGGGAGAGGTGTGACCTTGGGGGCAAGCACAGAGCTAGGTACTGTCACTTACTCCTGGCTCCTCTGTTTAGGCTAACTCCTAACGAAGCCAAGGGGGGTAGTCCCTACAAAAGAGTTTTCTAAGGCTCTTAAGTTGTTAAAGTGTATTTGAAGGTTGCGGATGCGGATGGGTGTTTTTTAGGAGTTATTGCAATTAGAAGGTGTTTTACTTATTATGAATATGAAGCAAGATCAAAAAGGCAATCACGTTGCAATGAGAGATTAAAAGATGAATTTAAGTTCTAGACATCAAGTATGCATTCAGTGATAACAATTATATTAAGCCATAGACAATTGATCATATAATTATGCAAAACAAAACACGGACTAGTGCCTTATGGAGTCGATGAAACTGGAATGCACTGAAAGAAATAAACACAAGTCTGGAACTTAAACCGATGAATGTTAGGTAGTTGATTTATTTATGAAAGATACAAAATCGAGAGATGAAGTAATCAATTTATTCAATGAATCAAATATGCTAATCTAACAATTAGTATTCTAAGAGAAATGATGTAAATATTATGAGCACAAGCACATCTAATCTAAGCACATAAGAAGATGAAAACAACACAAGCCTCCCCAAATGGGGAAGGATGAGAATGAGGATTTAAAAACCCCACTCAAACAAAGATATTTTATTAAGATTATACAACTTGCCTTTAGGAATTCAACCTTTGAAAGGACTTTTGAAGGAAAGCATACAACCTTTTATTATTGAACTTTATGTAAAAAAGAAGAGTGATTTACTTTTTATTCAAAACTTTTCTTGAAACTTGCAAAAAAGGGGAAAAAAGAAGATAAAAGAGCAAAAAGGACGAGGCAAAAGAAGGCTGAAACAAACGAGAAAGGAGGGGAGAAAGTGAGGAAGACAAAAAGGCAATAAAAAACAAGAGAAGGGAAGAATAGGGCAGCGAACTAGATGACCAAAAAATGCAAAAAATAATGAAAAATGGGGCAGCGGAAGAGGAAGAAGGTGGCTGTCATAAAAAAACAAAAACAGGGCAGCGAAGAAAATAATCAAAGAGCTGCAAAAGAGGTGAAAACAGGGCAGCGAAAGAAGATGAAGATGGCTGTCCAAAAAATAGAAAGATAGGGCCAAAAACTAGGGCAAAAAAGGGGCTAAAACTAGGGCAAAAGAGGGCTGTCCAAAGTGAAGAAAAGGGGCTGCAAACTAAAGTGAAAAGAGGGCGGCGAAGAAGAGAAGGTAAAGGCAAGCCAAACAAGGCAAGGAAGAAGAGGCTAGCAAGCAAGAAATCGAGAAAATCAAGGGGTAAATAAGAGAACTAGAAGAGGGAAGTTCGTAGATCCAGGTAACCAATTGTGTTTTTGAAACTTTGTTGATGGAGGGAAGGAGAATCTCTGATTGTTATGTCTCTTTCTTGGATTGGGGACTGCTTAGAAGAACCTGCAAAATGAAAGAGTTAGATGAAAAAAGCCACTGGTTCATGAAGAAGAGCTTGATCTCAAGCTTGTCCTTCACCCCTGATGATCCCTGCAAAACCCTTACAAACAATATCAAATCCGAACAAGATACTCATAAACTAGATTGTTAGTCCTTCTAGAGTATATAATGAATAATGATTTAATAATTGAAAAGGCATGGTAAGAGAGATATCAGCAAAGACAATGTGAATCCACAACTCCAATAACTCATGCATGGACCTCCAAAGTCACAACTTTATTCCAACTTCAAACAAATATTACAATAATTTTGGTAGAGTGTTCATGCCCCAGAATCTCCATGAAGAAGAGAGTGCAAAGCACCTCTCTTTATACAAAAAACCAGCAACCTTCAACCCTAAATCAAATTAGCAATGATTGAGAGCCAATGGACTTGACACCAATTCGAATTCTTGTCTGTCTCCAAACTTGGAGTGCAATCCCCATTAAAAAAGTCGAGTTCTCATAAATGGGATGGGGAGGTGGCCTCCACCTTGGCAAGGCGCCCCCCCATTCCCCTCTTGGAAGCTTCACCATCCAAATAAGAACCAGCCAAGTGTATCTGCATGAGCTTTGAAGGAGTTACAGTTTGGTTGGAAGTGACAGCAAACTAAAGTTTGGAGGAGAGCCGAGCCATGTGATGGCCATAGATTAGAGAGAAGAGCCCACCAAACAGCGCAAGCTCCAATCAGCGATTGACGTGAGCTTTGATTTGGGTTGACGTCACCATAAATCAAGGAAATCGCCCCCTTCCCTTTCCACACCATCTTCACGTGAGCCTTGTTTCATTTCCATGTGAAAGGGTTGACGTCATCACTACATGACAGCTCGAGCTCCAACCTTCACGCATTCCTCCTTTGCATTAATTCGTAGGCAAGGGAAAATATATTGTATGCTACGGTCTTACTTTATAGTTTATTAAGTGGAAGGGTCCACCTCATATCGGTGTGAGCTCTACTCACATTCCATCGCATGCATGCAAAAACCAACAAGTGTGAGTCCCATGCTTTGTGCTCACGATTTCCCTTTTCATGAAATAATTCCAATCTTTGATTTCAAACCAAAGTTTTAATGCCATTATGGTTTTAGTTTATAATTTATGTGGATGGGTTCCCCCAAATCCCACTCATCTTCCTCACAAAAGCGTGAGTCCAAAAACCTCACATCACTTCCTTTTAATAAATCATCATCTCCAACTCTAAACCAAAGTTTGTCTTGCCATGTCACCTTGAAGAGGGTCGAAACTCTATGGCCCACATGCCATGTCATCTTTTCACCATAAAATATTAGTTTATGACTTTTTTTAAAATTTTGACCAAGTGCCAAAACGTTCACTTTTAGCATTTAAATGCTACTCTAGTGCTCAATTAGCTGAATGATGACTTATGGGGTGCTCCGGCTGACCGAGTGATGGTGAAAGTGGACCCTAGGGTAAAGATGCTGCTCCGAGCTTGAAATGAACCCAACCATGCCGAAAACGGACTCTGGATCATCCATTTATTACATTTTGAATTTTTCCAATTAAACCATTAAAAAATGGCTTAAAAAACGGAAAAATTAAATTTTCTTGGAATCCAACGAAATTCTAGGGGGACCTAGTACATGTTTACACGACTCAATCAGAATGCCTAGCATGACAAAAAACACTGACACGAAGGCTCTAATAACCTCCCAAGGCCGAAACAACAAGACAACCACCCCAGCTTTGGAGGAGTGAGTGAAAAACTCAGAAATTATTGGTCGTTTGTTCAACAACCAATAATAACCAAGGGAAAAAACACTCTGGGCTAGTCAGCTTGATGCCCAAGTCTGGGAAGCCGAGCCTTTTATAAAAAATTAAATGCTAGGACATTTTTTACAATCTCCCCAAGGGGGTATGAACATGTATTTTCAAAAAGTTCCGAACAGAGTCCCAGGAAAAGGTTGGCGGACTTCTAAATTTTGATCACGAACAAGTGTACTTGTTCAATGCTCTGGCGGCTCGCCGAAAAATCCACTAAGTGCGAAATTAGTGGATAACAAAGTGCAACTTAGGTGGTAACAGTAGGGAAGAGCAAGGGTAAGGAAAAGAAAAAGAAGGGTGGTAAGAAGAATATTGACATGTCCGAAGTCAAATGTTTTATCTACCACAAGCAAGGACACTTTGCCTCCTAGCGTCCAGACAGGAAGAAGAAGAACAATACTTAGATGGTAGTTTTGCAGAGGTGGAGGAGTTCAGCAAAAGCTTCGACGAAGAGTTTTGTTTGATAGCTTGCATGGCAAGCACCAGAGGCAGTAGCGTTTGGTACGTAGATAGTGGAGCATCTTGTCATATGATAGGACAAAGAAGGTTCTTCAAGAGCTTGTAGAAGGGTGGATTAAATCTCCACATTGAGCTGGGTGATGATGCACAGTATCAAGCGTTTCAGAGGGAGTCTGGAAAACCCCTCAGCTTTGTTGACGTATTGTATGTTCCAGGGTTGACCAAGAACCTCATATCCATTTCCACCTTGGAGGACAAGGGATTTCAGTTGAAGTTCCGAGATCATAAGGTGTATATCAGGGCCAAGGGGTCAGATAGGATTTTGGATCGAGTGATTGGGATCCGGAGCGGGAAGGTGTACAAACTACACTTTGAGTCTGCAAAGGCTCTAGTCAGCAACAACAACAGTTAGGGTGAGTTGTGGCATATGAGGATGACACACTTACACCATGGAGCACTGAGGCATTTGAGACAGGCAGTCAATGGAGTTCCTCAGGTACAGGAGGAGAAGCATAACCACTGTAAGGGTTGTCCGTTGGGGAAGAAAATCAGGACGCCTTTCCCACATAATGAGCACAAGTCTAAGGGGACCTTGGACTTAGTGCATTCGGATGTTTCCGAGCCCATGAGTGTCCAATCGTTTAGTGGCTATAGTTATTGCGTCACTTTCATTGATGACTATTCCAGGAAGACTTGGATCTATTTCCTGAAGGCCAAGTCAGAGGTCTTTGTGCGGTTTCGAGAGTTCAAGACTCTCGTAGAGAACCAGACAGGAAAGAAGATTCGAGTATTTAGGACGAACAACAGGGGTGAGTATACCTCCAATGAGTTCTTGGAGTATTGTTCATCAGAGGGGATCATGAAGGAACACATAGTTCCTCATACCCCAAAGTAGAATGGAGTGGCGAAGAGAAAAAACAGGACATTGGTAGGAGCAGCCAAGGCCATGCTATTTGATCAGGGATTGCTACTATTCCTATGGGTCGAGGCATACAGGACCGCAGTTTACATTCAGAACAGGTTCCCACACAACTTTGGGGAGGAAGACACCCGAGGAGGTCTTCACATGCACTAGACCAGATGTGATCCATTTACCCATATTTGGGAGTGTTTGCTATTGTCACGTTCATGCTGACACTAGGAAGAAGTTGGACCCTTTTGGAGAGAATGGGTTACTTGTTGCTTACAACAAGACTTTGAAGGCATACAGAGTATATATTCTTGTTCGCAAGAGGATCATTGTGAGTAGGAATGTCTAGTTTGATGAGGATAGAGTCTTGTAGAGATCTATGAACTTACCAGCACAAGAGAAGCTAACACATGACTCAGGGGTCAAGTTGGAGGAGCCACAGGTACAGACACAGAGCACATGTTCTGATAGTCAGAGGGAGTCAGGTGGAAAGGATCCTTTGGTCATTGACTTGAAGGATGAGCCATAGCAGGAGGAGGACATCCATCAACCGCAACGGGTAGACAGTAGGCCATGACCTAAGTGGTTTAGGTCCACAGTTCAGGATTCCAGACAGGTGACTCTTCCACAGAGCTCCATGAGACAGAGCAAACAACTAGAGAGACTTAGCTATATGGCATTGATGATAGAGTTGATTAACTCCAAACCTTCCAATTTTGAGGAGGTTGCACAACATGATGTGTGGCAGGAGGCTATGGTTGAGGAGTATGTCTCCATCATGAAAAACCAGGTATGGGAGGTTGTGCTGAGGCCAAAGGGAAAATGGGTGGTGCGATCTAGATGGATATACAAGGTAAAGCATGTAGCTGATAGAAGCATGGAGAAGTACAAGGTGTGCTTTGTGGCAAAGTGTTTTTCACAAAAGTAAGGTATTGACTATGAGGAGACCTTCGCCCCTGTCACCAGATATTCTTCTATTCGTACCATTATCTCATTAGCAACAGAGTCGGATTGGCGAGTTCATCAGATGGACGCCAAGATTGCCTTCCTCAACGGAGTTATAGAGGAGGAGCTATTCATTGAGCAGCCCGAGGGGTTTGATGTGGAGAACAGGGAATCACATGTATGCAGGTTGCAGAGGGCTCTTTATGGGCTCAAACAGGCACCTCAGGCATGGTACTCGAGGATAGACAACTATCTACGGGAGATGGGATTCCAACGGAGTGAGGCAGACCACAACCTGTACTTCTTGTCAGGTGATGTGCCTCTCATACTGGTATTGTATGTAGTGATCTCTTTCTTACAGGAGATGAGAGGCTGATTGACGACTGCAAGCCCAACCTTGCAGTTGAGTTTGAGATGAAAGACCTTGGGTTGATGCATTACTTGCTAGGTTTGGAGGTTTGGCAGAGAGATGGGTGCTTCTTCATTGGACAGAGGAAGTATGCAGTGGAGGATCTTGAAGAGACTCAGGATGGTGGATTGCAAGCCCATAACCATACCTCTAGTTTCCAACTGGAGGAAGATTGATGCATCAAGGTCAGAGGGTTTTGATCCTACATTGTATTGCCATCTTATCAGATCGCTCATGTATCTGGACAACACACGACCAGACAATAGCTTTGCAGTCAACTCTTTGAGCCAGTTCATGGTGGATCCTTGAAGAGTACATTGGACAGTTGTGAAGCATGTGCTTCACTACATCAGAGGTACAATGGAGTACAGGTTGGTTTATGAGCGTAGTGAGAGTGTATAGTTAGCAAGCTTAACAGATGTTGACTGGGAAGGATGTGTAGAAGACCGGAAGAACACTTTAGGTTGCTGCTTCAGCATTGGGTCAGGGGTTGTCTCTTGGTTCAGCTAAAAGCAGAAGTTAGTTGCATTGAGCTCGACAGAGGCTGAGTACATGGCAGCCAGTTTGGCTGATTATGAGGGAATGTGGCTGAGGAAGTTGCTTTCAGGGTTATTCGAGTGTGAGCTAGAGGATACAGTGGTTCATTGTGACAATCAGAGTGGTATCAGGCTATCTGAAAATCCAGTGTTCCATGATCGGAACAAACACTTTGATATCCGGTATCACTTCCTGAGAGTCTGTGTACAGTAAGGAACATTCAGTTGGAGTACATTCAGACAGATGAGTAGGTGGCGGACATTTTCACCAAGGCACTTTGCAGACACAGTTTTGTGAAGTCCATATACAAGTTGGGGTTGGTACCGAATCCCTTCCTCGTTGAGAGGGAGTGTTAGAAAGTGGAAACAAGGAAGGTCTTCTATCATTGCATGTGTCCTTGCATGTTAGAAGACAAAGTAAGAAACCAAATGTATTAATGTGATTTTCCTAAGTTTAGACTTAGGAAAGGTACAGTAATTGATCTAATTATTAATTGACTTAATGGAGTCACTTTTATAAAGTGAAAAGTGAAAATAATTTAAGTGATGGATAATCTAATCTTAGCCATTGATCTCATTGGAGGATCTCCTCCGTTGATCCATAGTGAGGGTTAGAGTTTTCGCTTGGCCATTAAGTTAAAAGAAGATTTGGTGGAGAGGACACACACACATAGACTGATAGGGAAGTTGGAGGAATAAGTTTGCAGAGAAGATAGAGGGGCACTCACTTGGAGGATTCGTCGACTGATCAGGCAGAGCACAGAGCCGTACGAGATCACCAAGAGAGAGAGGTCATACACATCAGGGAGGTTGTACATAAGTCGTACGGATTCTGTACAGCTGACACAGGACTGTACGGATCCGTACTGCTGACGCAGAGGGCCATACAACTGACGCAAGAGATCATACAACTGCGCAAGGAGGCTGTACTGATTGCTGGGTTTGCTCAGTGATTCGTAGAGGTTCTATTTTGCTAGGTTGGGTGAATTCATCTGCTGGATTGTAATTGTTCCATATCTTCATCATAAAATTTCTTATTTGACTGTTGCATCAGTTTTCCCATCTTGGTTTTTTCTGGGGGTTTCCATACCCAAAAATACTGTGTTTATATTGATGTCATAATTTGTGTAGTTCAAGATTTGAGTTTTAAGGAAATTTAGAAAAACATGTTGGGGTGAGTTGGCATTCTTGTCCCCCATGAAGGTGACCTCATTACTTAGCTTATGCGTTACCTTTGAGTGAGTTTTTGGAAGGTAGTGATATGCCCAATTTTGAGGATTACGTCCTCCCTTATTGCTTTGTGACTTTGTTGAAATGGAATGTGACCATTGGTTTGGTGGATGGACACATTGGAAAAACCGATAAGATTGGAAGCCGAGTCTCATTCCATGATTAAGGCAACTTGTTGGTGTTTATTTTTAGAGGTGGTGACTTCATATGAGTTGAAGGATGCACCCCTCCTCCATGATGATATCTTGGCTTGTGTGTCACCCATACGTTTGGAGTGTTGGTGGGTTTGGTGAGGGGTGCATCTCCTTTTGAGATGTGGCGCCCTTTCCTTGGATTCATCTCAATCTAAATCCTCAATCAACTCCACAATGCCCACTTCATCTCCAAGTGATGAATGCACCCCCCTTCCTGGGATTTCAATATAATGAAGGCAGATCGCCATTGTAATGATCGGAAGGTGGAACCTCTGCTTGCATATGTTGTAAATTTTTCAGAGTATAGTTAATAAAAAGGCTTTGGAAGCAATTTCAGTGTGGGACCTATAGCCGTTTGGTTGATGTTGGATTTATGCTAAATCATTGAGGTAATTTGTATCAACTTCTTTCATATTTTGCAATTGTTGTTTGTCTTCGTAAGGAAATTTACATTTCGGTAAGAATAGGAAGTGATTCTTGTTAGGTTACTTCTTATTGTGAAATATATGAGACTACCAGGTACCACATGATTTCTATTTTGGATCTATAATACTGCTTGTCTTGCTATCATTTCACACAGGTGCTTTTAATCCCCTTTGCATTCTGTTGAAGGTCTTTTATAGGAAACCTGAGCTGGATCATTTGATGAGCGAGTGGGTTTTCCCTCTTCTCTAGTAATTTCGAAAGAAGCATCATCCCCTTGATCTCACCAAATGAGGCGTCACCATCCCTTTTCTAGTTCTTGCCCCATCTGGGTCTATCACTTCTCGATCCAAAATTTTCAAGTTTACTTTGGTTATTGTTACTTTTCAAAGGCGTATCTAAAGTATATTTAAATTCCCAACTCTAGATCTTATTGAGTAATTAAAAGTTCTTATTTAAAATACTAGATCTAGCTTTCTTTTTGCAAGTTTAAGGCTGAAATTTAAAAGTACTTGGTTAAGAAGATTTAAGAGTTTTCAATTCATTCATTTGGCATTTAGTGCTTGAGATTTGCTTCCTATTCTGTTAAAGGGGCAAGTAAAGATCCTAAGTAGGAAAGCTTCCTAGCTTGCCTTACTTAGTCATTTTTAGCTAGTTTTACTTCGAATTTTTTAGACCTTTTTGTAGACTTTCCCAAGACACTCTTAAAGTGTTTTTGGGTGTCTTTCACATTCTTTTCATCGCTGTTTTTGCAGGTTTAGCGAAAAAGGAGGAGGAAACTTTGGCGAAATTTCAAGAAATTAAGCCATTAGAAGCCCAACAGAGCTCCCCTCCTCACAAAATCATTTTGTTATAGTATTTTGTAAGCCTTTGCATCCGATTTATAAGGACCAAAGTGGACTTCTCAAAAAGTTGTAAAAGGTTTAATAAACTTTCGAGTGGGCTCCTAAAAGACCACTCCCCATCCCCTTGGGGGGGGGTTGTGTCGACGTATCTTTATTCACGGTTTGATTTTTTTTGCTTTAGTTTAGTTTTTATTTTCCTATATTTTCTAGTTTTACTTTACTTCTTCAAGGAAATACTTACCCCATGCTTTCCCGAGTATCCTGCAAGGGGGAAAGAGATTCGTGGTAGGACTAAATAGAAAACAAAATTTTCTTTTGTCATTTCTTTGGGATTTTAAAATTTATCCGGGTGTGCTCTCCAGAGTATCCCGAAAAGGGGAAAGAGACTCTCAGCCGTGAGTAGTCAGTTAATAAACATCACATTATCTTTAATAAGAATTGACAAAGGCTCCTTCCCTGTATACTCTGCACTGCTGCAGCTTGCCTGGACAACTGGTTGTACCAGAAAGGGATATGATTGACTAGAATAATAGGAAAATCCATATAAGCTTGTTCTTGAGAAATCGGGAGGTCGCAAAGGGTGATTACCATAGAGTCATGGGGCTACTCCAAGCAGGTTATGCCTTGCCTAGTTGGACACTTGGTAAATTCGCTTGAGCACTCATTTCAAGAGAGCTTTCCTTATTGGGCCAAAACCAAAAATCGACCCACTCCGTTTGTTGACTAAATTGTCATTGATGCCAACAAGTGTGTGTTAATCTGTCTTGGTGCCCCTTGAGGGGCCTCTGTGGGTTGTGTAAAGTGTCAGCGTCAAAGGAGACCTTTTGACTTTGCCCAAGCCCAAGTCTGAAGCCCTTGGGGCCCTTGGGACAATGGCAAAAGCCCTGCTCTTCTAAGTTGGTTTATTCAAAACATTCACAAGGTTAAATGATAAAGTCTTAAATCATTAATAAAAGATTTAAAATTAATATTAAAATCAAATATTAAAAAGTTTTAATAAATAAAACAATTATTTATTAAAATAATTTAATAAATATAGAAAAAATTTTAAATTTTTTTTATATATATATTAAAAATAACTTTTTATTCAATATTAAAAATAATTCATCAAAACAAGGAAAAGGTTCATTCAAAATAAAATATAACAAAGACATTCATTAAAATAAGGAAAGATGACATTCCTTTTTGAACAAACTCATTAAAACCCAAAAAGATGTATTTTAAAAATATTATAAATATAACTTCATATGTCACGTTAAAATGAAAAGAATAAGATAGATGAACTCGCTGTTAATTACATTTCGTGTTGACTGCAAAATCGCCGAGGAGAATTGCCGAGGAGAATTGCTGAGCTAATGAAGTCGTGTTTTAATTCTTGATGGTCCTAAGCTTGGAAATTTCAGCAGAGAATTTCTTTTTTATCTGATTTGAGCAGTGAGTGAAGTAGCGATCCGCCATCTGTTGTATTGCAGCCGTGATCACCGTGAGAGATTAGCATCTGCCCTCATCATGAAAGGAGAGCATCATGCAAAAGAGTGTGTATAGGAAAGCACCGTGAGCCTGAAGGGAGATCACCGTGAGAGATCAGCGATCTCTGTTCGTAAAGTCCAGCGTGGAGAGCAGCGTGTAGTTTGTTGTTTGAAAGGAGAAGCCGTGGAGATCAGCGATTTCCTTCCTCAAGTTCAGACCAGTCGCGACTTAAGTTCAGATCAACCGAAGTTAGGAGCAGTTCAACTGAGGTTAATTTTTTCGCTGGTTTGAAGGACTTCATCCTCGATCAAGAAATGAGGCCGTATCTGCACATGCCTGGACAGTCTTCAATTTTGTGTTAAGTTGCACGTTTCAGCATTGATGCACTTGACGTGGGATACCCTCGGCTCAACTGTGTGACGGGAAAATTTTTATTTGATGGCAGATCGAGAGCTTTCGAATGCATTCAATATCGGCACAAATTCGGCGCAGAATCGAATGCGGAGCTTCAGTTTCTGGTTACGCGAGTGTTGACTTCAGTAAAGTGTTGTAGTGTGGGATTTTGTGTTTGTTCTAGAAACATCAGAGTTGATAGAGAGAATGAAGAGATTTGATGCCATGATCAGTGTGGCAGATGCCGAGAATCCATGAAAATTGGAATGGATATGTGCAGGTGTCTGATGCTGTGGCAACATTGAGGTAAAACTAGTTGCCACCTCTTCATCTATTTGCAAAGCCTGTGCATCTATCTGCAAAATTTTGCTGGCAGCGAACAATCTGAATGTGAAATAAACAAACAGAGTTTTGAATGACCTAAATGAGGTAGCGGTTACATAAGTTTGACAGGCACAAGGTATGACATATATACTTCTACTCTATGATGATATACATACTTACAGAAAGATGTGAGCAGGTGTGAACAGTAAAGAAGTGATGATATTTGTCTTATGATGCAATGATTAAAATGAAGGTATGTATGCTCTGAAACTGTGAACTCAGAAAACTTATACAAGGTGATGTTTAACGAACAATTTTAAAGTAATATATATTTGTGATGTGCAAGAATGATGTAGCAGTCATTTATGAGAAGTAATTTATGCTGAGTGGTTTGTATAGTAGTTTGTTTTCGTGATGATACTCTTCCATGCTATGATGAACTCTCTACGATGCACAGTCTGCTATGCACTTTGATTTGATGGTATGATGATGAACATGCATGCTTTGATGTGATGGCATACTTCTATGCACTATGATGTGTACCTATTACATGCACATTACATGTTGATGATGATGGTGGGTATTTGATAATGATGATAGTACATACCCTATGACCTTGATGTATAATCTATGATGATGTTCAGCGATAGCAAAGCAGAGAGACTTCGGTGATTGTGGATGACAGTGAACGGTATGCACTCGCAGATTCAGAGATTGGTACGTGACAGATATACAACGTGGTACAGAGTGTGTCAGCATCAATGATAAGGCTGACTTGGCAGTAAACAGTGCAGAAAATATCAGCAGCAGGGTTTTGTGTGTGACAGGTCCACAGGTCTAGCAATATTCAGGTGGACAGGTTTTGGTGAGCAAGTTTGACTGAGTTGGTTGATGTGAGAAACAGATTGATTGGTATAGGTTGATTGTACATGTTGATGAGTATTGTGATACAGCAGACAACGATCGGTTGATGAGTAGTGATCAAGTAATGAGCAGTGGCTAGTAATGGCAGTGGTTGTGCAGTGTGGAACAGGTTGTGCAGTGTGGTACAGGTTGTGCAGTGTGGTACAGATTGTGCAGTGTAGCACAAGTGTTGAATAACAGGTCCGCAGGATCAGTGCGGTTGTGGTTCAACTATTTCTATCTTCTTATCAGGGTGGCAGGACGGGGCAAGGAAAGGAGGTCGTAGCCTCCTTCCGGTAGAAGCCGGAAAACTAGGGAGTGGTAGCTTCCTTCAGGTTGTAGCCTGTAAAACAGGGGGTCGTAGCCTCCTTTCAGTTGAAGCTGAAAAATTGAAGTCTATATAATAAGACAGTTGTTCTTTTCATCCAGTTATTTCTGGACAACTATTATTAAAAAGGCTTCTGTGGTTTTACCCCTAGAACTTGGGTTTCCACGTTAAAAACTGTTGTGTACTGTGTATCTTGTTGTCTTCATACATACTGATGATGTGCTGTGATTGGTGATCAGCAACCTGCTTTTGATTAAAGTTTTAATTATACAAATACTGATTCACCCCCCCTCTTAGTATTTCAACACCGTTAACCACTCATTTAGTAATCTAAAATTTACCAACCGAGACATTGCAATACTTTCACCGAGACTACACTAGCAATTCTCATACACAAGCATTCTTTTCATTAGCACTGGTCTACTTTATTTTTATGCATAAATCAATTTTGCAAGTGTCTAGAATGGTTGGTACATTTTCTAAGTTGCTAAAATAATCTATTTGCAGTGATTGGTGGGCAATATTTTAATTCATTTCATCTTAATTCCTAGAATAGTTGTTTTTACTTTCATAGATTATTTTCATAAGGACCACCCCCCTTGGTTTCACCAGGAGTTGGCCTGGACGGAGGAACAGAGTATTAGGTGACAACACTTGGCTTGAGCTTGCCCCCAATGTTGCACCTAGTGGCTTGAAGATTTCTGACACGTGACCCGAGGTGCTAATTATGAAGCAATAGGATCAACAATAAAAAAAACTATGCCAAGAAAAATCCAATGAGAAGATCCAAAGTCAAAATATTAAGGCAGTCTTCTAGAAGAAACAACCTAAGAAAAGATACTAGGCCCTCCAAGCTAGATAGTGCCATGTCATTATATAACAACCTAATCTTGTCTTGACTCTTAGTTGCATGTATCCTCTCCTTTGTGCATCAATCTCTCCTCTCGCGGGCTCCAATAAAAGTCAAGACTCAACTCTGTGTTGGGAGAAGTGGACAGGCCCGCAGGGTTGTAAGAGGGTAGGGGGATCCACGCCTACCTTGTCCCTCTTCGTAAAGGTAATTTTTTTATAATTTTTACATACTGGAGTTTCCCCGAAGTCCCCAAAATTGGGCGACAGAGTCCCCAAAATGATCAAAGTTCCCTGTTTTTGGGCCAAAGGTACCCAGTACTTGGGGACTTCGACGAGGACTTCACGGGACGTCTATGAGGTACCTGACTCGGTTTTCGGGACCTAGGGACGGTACCTGGCACAAGGACGTGAACCCAACCCCTGGGGACAGGTACCCCTGCAACACAGGTGATAAGAGGATCTCACTCAATACAATTATCTTATCTTATAGTGTCCTTATGGGAAGAGTATCTCACTCATTTCCTACTCCCTTGGATATATTTCATTTGAGAAATAATCATTACAAATGGATGAAATGTAGTCAAAGACTCACGAATGTTGATTTGTTCAGGACAAACATATATTTCAAAATCAACCAAGGTTGGTAGCATTAGAAATATGTTGATTAACATCTCTCAAGTGTTAGTAGTAGTATGGAATTTGCATTTGGTAAACATTTAAGCACAACAAAATTGTGAGTGCATGTGAAAGTTAGTGCACCTGCGAGACCCATTCTCAGGAAGGATGGTACCCTAGTTAGTTAACTAGGGCAGAGTAAGACCCTAGGAGGTACCCTAGGGACGTCAGTAGTCTCTTGGGGTTTTTGGTCTTGGACCAAGCAGGTTGATGCCATGGAAAAGCCCCTAGCATGTGGCTAGGGCCCCTAAATGCCTATAGGATATTTTGGTCTGGGACCAGGGACGCGATGCCCAAGTAGAGCCTGCAGGTAGATGTAGAGATATATTTTGGTTTGGGACCACGGACATGATGTCCAAGTAGGTCCTTCAGGTAGTTAATCAACCTTCAGTGTGAGATTGAAGCTCAGCTTATCACTGAGAACCATTCTTCGAGAGAATGGAGGACCCGGTCAGGGTCCAGGGGTTGATCAACATGATTCAGTGTGAGACTGAAACTCAGTCTAGGGCTGAAAGCTATTCTTTAAAAATGGAAGATAATGATGTGTGATGTCCCCTCTCCTAATCGGTTATTGCTAGGTTGCTTCTCAAGGGACTGGCCACCCCTTAATGATGTCACTAACACCTAACCCTTAGGAGCAGTGTTAAGGACAAAAGGATCGTACCATCTGTTTGGATCTTCCCCTTATACAATGATGACAAAAATAAATAAAACAATGTACCTCGAGAGAGAGAGAAAAGATTGATGGTCTTGTTTGTCCACCTAATATGGTTCACCCTGATCTAGTGGGTTGTGAGTTGTTTTATTGTGGCCCCCTGTGTTGACTCTTGGCCCTAGCATTTTTATTATGTGTATACCTTTGTTATGATGACTCTTATCTTATGAGTCTTTGGTACACTAATTTAAGTTCCTTTATTTTTTGATTGGACCATTTATGACTTTATTATAAAAATTTACTTTATGGTCTTATTAATAAAACCTTTATGGTTGTATTAATAAAGACCTTTGGTCCATTTAATTTATCTAATGACCTTTGGAATTCCTATTCTACTTTACATTGGACCACTATCTTATCCCTTATCTTTCCTCACCTTATAAAAGAAGAGGTTATCCATCTTCATTATATATAAGGTTTTCGTGGCTAATTAGTCTATGCTGAGTTTTTATATGACTGGTTTCTTCCCATGTGACTGAGCCTCCGCGTGATCTATCTTTCTCGCGACTGCAACAACATCGTGGCTCTATCCCATGAGTCTCTTCTTCCACGTGGCTCGATCCTTGCTCTGGGCGACCGTTCATCTGTGCGGGATCGTGAGCACCCTCTTTCTCCGCTCACGTGTCTCTTATCCTCCCTTGCGACCGTGAGCTTGACTTGACTGCTATGCCCACAGGGTCTACTCCACCTGCGTGGTCTATGCTCTGCATGCCTCGTCCTCCTTCTCCGCTCACATGTCTTTCTTCCTCCCGTGCGACCGTGAGTTTGACTTGACTGCTATGCCCGTGGTTTCTGCTCTACCCGTGTGATCTATGCTTTGCATGCTCGCTCGAGTCTCTCTCTTCCTTAGTCGACAATTTGCTGTTCCATGAGAACCCACTGTTGCATGGCCATCTCTCCCGCGTGTTGTAAACACTCCACACGTTTGCACCATCGTGTACCCTCTGCATCCACGGGTCTGTTTGCCAGTGTGGTCGTGAGTCCGTGTGATCTGCCCTCTGTTTTGTATCTTTACCTGCGCTACTCTCCAGCGTGTTTGTGAGTCTGTCCTGTAGCGTGGATTGTGGTTTCGTTACACCGTGACCGTGATCTTCCCTCTCCTTTGTATCTTTACCCGCACTACTCTCCAGCGTATTTGTGAGTCTGTCCTGTAGCGTGAACTGTGGTTTCCTTACACCGTGACCGTGATCTGCCCTCTGCTTTGTGTCTTTACCTGCGCAACTCTCCAGCGTGTTTGTAAGTTTGTCCTGTAGCATAGACTGTGGTTTCCTTCCACCATGACCGTGAATTTCCTGCTTGGGTGGACTGTGGAGTTTTCCACAGTGTGACCGTAAGCTTGTTTACTTGTGTGGAATGTGGGGTTTTCTCAGTGTGATCGTGAAATTCACACCATGTGTGGACTATGGTTTTTCAGCATGACCGTGTGACTGCATCCTTACTCAGCATGACAATGTCCTTTGTCAGTATGACTATGTTTGTTAACTAAGAGGTCTGGATCAGTATGCTTTCTGCGTTACACCTGTAAGGCTCTCTCTCAAGATATGTACATTGTTTGCCTAGTTGACTTGTCCCTTCGGTGACAAGATCAAATCTGAGTATAAGGCTGATTCAAATATTGGTTATGATTCGTTACTGCTGATATTTACTGTACATGATTTTATTATGTTGTTACTGCACATGGCATTTGATGATTCTCAAGGACCAACGTTAACGCAATGACTAATGGAGCGTTAACTTGAAAGAGATGAAAATTATGTTTTTTGTTTTATAACAGTTTAAATTTTATTAAGCAATACTATTTTGAATCTGAGTTTATATGTTCATGCATTAAAGTTTTCTACTTGTGTTAAAACACCGCTAACCCTTAAATCTCAACAATTCACTGACAACTTTCAAAAGATTGGAATGAATTCTTGCCAATTTACATCACTCCTTTTGTTTGTTGCCCTTTCTATTCTTGTTCTTCTCAGTAAAAATTTTGGGTGTCTGTTTCCAAGGAGCTACCATCAGTTGAGCAAGTCAATGAAGTCCTTATTGCACTGCAGTGTCAGCAAAATATATTGTTGCAGTATTGTAATATCCTGAATCTCGATATTTTCTATTTCTATGCAAATATACTGATATAACCGGGCATGCAAAAATCCCTATTTTATAGCGAAAATTAGGGTTAGGGTTTGTGAAATAGAATGAACACTTACCACTGATAAGCTGGCTGGACTGCTCCTGAAAGAGTATGCAAGCATCAAGAACTGAATCGAAGATGGACTGATATATTCTACTTCCAGTGAAACCCCAACAGCAAGAACCCAGGTTAGATAAGGGTGATGTTTTCAGTGAAGGAGGTGTCCGATGGGGCTGCTGATTTGCAGGACTGATAGCCTTCCCGTGCTGGAGAGAATGCCTGGTACATGCAGAGTTTCGGAGGTCTCTAGGTAGGCTAGCGAATTGTTCCAGAGAGACAGCTGCTCACGCCCCCTTGATCCCGAAATAGCTGATAACTGCTCCGGATGAGCACGGTCAGATCTTATAATCACCGGGTACCAGAGTAAGATGCTGATGATGAGAATGGTGCTTGAGTTTCGGAGTAAAACTGGGATCTGAAGACCCAACAACTGATTAGGGCTTTTTGGCTGAAAACCCCCTTTATGGCTGCACATGTGTCCCTGCAACAATCTACATCGTATACTGGATAACTATGAATGAATGTAAGAGCGAATGGTGAACTTGTATGGCTTACCTTGAATGAGACTAGGGCAGATATTTCACTGCCTAAACCCCGCTAGTTGAAGACGCCGTCTCCAACCCCAACTGCTGTGCTGCTATTCAAGAGCTCCCAAAATAATAATCATCAAAAGTGAAGTCTCCTTTCGCTTTATCCTCCTTTTATAACTTTCAACTGCGAAAACCCTAATCTTTGACCTAATTAGGTCACTTTATCTTCTAATTTGCAGTTGACTTGCATGCATGCGCCTTGAGACTTAAATGAGTGCATGCATCATTAAATAATGCTTGGATGGCATGCACGAAGGTGGCCTTTGGCCCTGGTGGCCCTTCTTGACCTAATGATGATGCCCTAGATTTTCTATGGATGGCATCAGTCCTTAAATGATTCCCTAACTGTCAGTAACCGCTCGAACCCACAGGAATCACATAGGTTAGCGGTTTTGGGCCTCAAGGCCTAATCGAAAGAGGACATTACAGTCCTCCTCGCTTGAGATTGCTTGTCCTCAAGCAACTGCAAACTGGGATGCTGCAATACCTGTTCACCTTCCCAGGTGGCATCCTTTGGCGGTAGTTCTTTCCACTGAACCAAGTACTCTCTGATTACCCTGTTCCTGAGCTTCCTTTCTCTAGTCTGTATGATCCATTCGGGAATCAATATCAGCAGTCCCTCATCATCTAAAGGAGGTAACTCTGTAGATGGAGCAATGTCTTGCCCAAGGGTCTTCTTTAGGTTAGACACATGGAACACATTGTGAATTTTACTTTCCTGTGGAAGTTCTAGTTCATATGCCACCTCTCCCACCTTCTTGATTATTTTGTAGGGTCCATAGAAGCGAGGTTTTAACTTTTCTGCTCCTTTCTTCTTAAGCGAACACTGCCTGTAAGGTTGGAGCCTTAAGTATACCAAATCCCCTACCGCAAAGCTCCACTCAACCCTGTGTTTGTCAGCATACAACTTCTGTTGATTCTGGGCTGTTTGTAAGTTTTCCTTCAAGATTTTCAGAATGTCTTGACTGTCCTGTATCCAATCCTTAGCCTTAGGAGCCCTGCTATCTCCAAATGCCAAATCTGCATAGTCCAAGGCCTCGTAACCATATAATGCCTTAAAAGGAGTCATCCTAATAGACATATGATAGGTAGTATTGTAGCAATACTCCCCTAGGTGTAGCCATTTGATCCAGGTCCGCTGCTGCCCTGCTACATAGTTCCTTAAATATCCTTCGATCCACTTGTTGACTATTTCAGTTTGTCCATCGCTCTGGGGATGATAACTCGTACTGGTAGCCAGTTCGGTCCCCACTAATCTGAATACTTCCTGCCAGAAGGAACCTATGAATCTGCTATCCCGATCACTAACAATGGCCTTAGGTAACCCATGTAACCTGAAGACCTCCCTGAAGAATAACTCAGCTAGTTGAGCTGCCAAGTAGTTTGATGATATCGAAAAGAAATGTGCAAACTTGGTTAGTCTGTCAACTACTACATATAAACAATCTTGCCCTTGGACCTTGGGCAATCCTGTAATAAAGTCCATGGAGATGCTTTCCCACTTCTGTTTTGGAATCGGTAGTGGCTGAAGTAACCCTGCTGGATGGATGTTCTCAATCTTGTTCTGCTGACAGATGCTACATTCCCGTACATGCTGCATAATTTCCCCCTTGAGGCCCTTCCATGAGAACCTCTCTCGGACCTGCCTAGAAGTCTTCAAGAAACCTTGATGCCCTGATAAAGGAGAATCATGTGCTGCTTGAATTATCTTTTTCCTCAATGTGGATTCTAGGACGAGGTATATCCTGTTCTTGTAATAGATGATGTCATCAACAATCCTGTACCTGTCATCCTGAATTTGTCCATCTAATAATTCGCAAGCGAATTTATTTTTGGAGTATTCTACTAAGAGAAGTGCCCTCCAATCTGTGGATATACTACTAAGAGATAATGAGGCGGGATGCCTGGATAATGCATCAGCTACTACATTATTCTTACCTTTTACATACTCGATCTCGAAATCATAGGCTTGTACTTTGCTGACCCATTTCTGCTGTTGCTCATTCAGTTCCTTCTGCTCTAGGAAATACTTGAGGCTGTTATGATCGGTTTTGATTTTGAACTTACTGCCCACCAGGTACTGCCTAAATTTTGTGAGAGCATGTAAGATGGCTAGCATCTCTTTGTCATATATGGAGGAGTGGCGCTCGTAGTTCTTCAGTTTACGGCTCTCAAATGCAATAGGGTGATGGTTTTGCATCAACACTGCTCCTAACCCTTCCCCTGAGGCATCACATTCTATTAGGAATGGTTGTGAGAAGTTTGGTAATGCTAAAACTGAACAGGAACTCATAATAATCTTCATCTCCTTGAAAGTTTTCTATGCTAAGTCTGTCCAAGTGAACGCTCCCTTCTTTGTGAGATCTGTGAGGGGTGCTGCAAACTGGGAGAATCCCTTAACGTATCGTCGGTAATAAGTGCATAGATCCAAGAAACCTCTCAATTTTGTAACTGTGTTTGGCGCGGGCCAATCTCTAATAGCTCGGATTTTCTCCATATCAACCTGTACTCCTTTTGCATTGATTATGTGTCCTAAGTACAACATTTCTTTCATGCCAAACTCACACTTGGACATTTTCGCATAAAGCGAATGTTCTTCTAAAATGCTCAGTACTTCGTCCAGGTGTTTCAGATGCTCTTCCCATGTTTTGCTGTAAATCAGGATGTCATCAAAGAATACTAGCAAAAACTTACGTAGCTGTGCTCTGAAGGTGTGGTTCATGCATGACTGAAAAGTGGCTGGAGCATTGGTAAGTCCAAAAGGCATGACTAAAGACTCATAGTGACCATAGTGACAGCGAAAAGCAGTTTTGGAGATGTCTTGGTCCCTTACCCTGCTCTGATGGTATCCCGAGTGAAGATCAATCTTGGAGAAGTATTTAGCTCCCCGAAGCTCATCCATGAGTTCGTCAATTCTGGGGATGGGATACCTGTTCGTAATGGTATTTTTGTTGAGTGCTCGATAATCGATGCACATTCGCAGTGTACCATCCTTCTTCTTGACCAATACTCCTGAGGATGAGAAGGGGCTAGAACTGGGCCAAATATATCCAAGCTCTAGTAATTCTTTGATTGTTTTCTCAATCTCATCCTTGTATCTTCTGGGATGCCTGTAAGGAGTGGTGATGACTGCTTGTGTCCCCTCCTCTAGCTCAATGATGTGTTCAAAGCCTCGGTTTGGCGGTCTACTTGATGGAAGGTCCTGAAAAACCTTTTCATGTTTTTGTAGCAAGGTTTGAATGTCACTTGGGTGTTGTGTGTTGGTCTCTGGGGGCTTCCTAAAGGTGACAAAACATTATGCAGCCCATTCTATATCATCCTGTCGGAGTACTGCCTCCATTCTCTATGGCGAGACCGGTTTTGGGGGATAAGTGTTCATGCCCCTCAAAACTATCCGTTTGCCGTCTGGCCCCTAGAATTCCATTTCCATTGCCCTGTAGTCTGTAGTGTATTTCCCTATAGAATAAAGCCACTGAACACCCAATACTACATGAGTATCCGATACATCCACTATGTAGAAGGAATCTGTCATCTGATAGTTACCTAAGGTGACATTCAATTTTGGAATCCAGTAGTTGGACTCCATGCTGGAGTTCCCGACTACTGCTATAGTGAATGCTTCGAACTTCTCGGTCTGAATACCTCTCTTGGCTACCCAAGCGGAGTCGATGAAATTGTGGGTTGCTCCCCCATCAATCAATACTCCTACTCTATGACCCTGTACTACTCCCCTGACGCTGAGAGTATGGAATCTTGGTACTCCAGATAATGTAGCAATGACTCCCTCTGGTGTATCACCCTAGTGTGATTCTTCCTTAGTTGCCCGTAGTTCTTCTGTGGCTTCCTGCTCATAGTCATCCTCATCACTGTCCGAATATACCTCAATGTAGTGAGCCTTCGCCTTCCCTGCACACCTTTGTCCTGGTACCCATGGTTCCTGACAAGTGAAGCATAGTTTCTTCCTTCTCAAATCTTTCCTAGTGTCCTCGTCTAACCATGTTTTCTTGGGAACATCCTGCTGGAAAGGTTTCTTGTCCTCGTCCCTAATAGGAAAATTGGTTTTCAGCGGGAACTTGTTTTTGGGGATTGAATCCTGAAGATCTCTGGCTCTGCTAATGGCATCCTGCAGAGTGAGGGGTTTGTAGGCTTTCACCCATCCCCGTAGTGGCTCTGTGAGGGCCTCAGTGAATAACATAGTCAACCTGCTCTCTGATACATCTGTTACCATGACTGCTATCCTCAGAAATTCTGAGATGAAGGCTTCTGTACTACCGGTTTGTTTGAGTTGAGCCAACTGCTTGAAATGTATCTCTGGATCCTTCCTGTCAAACCTCTCTATGAGCTTCTGAGTGAACTCACCGTAGGAGTGTATGGTGTTGTGACCCAATGTCACCAATCCGTGGTACCACCACTCGTGAGCTTCTCCGTCCAGGTGGAGTGTAGCCAATTTAATGACATCTGTCTCTGTCATGGGATTGAGTTGGAAATAGGTATCCAACTTTTGAACCCATATCCTCGTTGATCCTCTGCGAGTCCCATCAAAGTTCGGGATGGTCAACTTGCCCAAGGTCTTCTGCAACTCATAGTTGTGATTGAAACCCTTGTTGAAATTCTTGGGCCTGTTCCTACTTTTCATGTTGCAGAAATCTGAAAAAGACATCGCAGCATGAAACTCATCCCCTAAGTCTCTATACTCCTGCAAATAAGCCCCAAAAGGCTCGCTAGGTTCTACCTGCATGACCGGATCACCTACTGTATCTACCAAGAAGTGAGGCATGGTAGGCCTATTGGAAGGTCTGCTATATATGTGCGGAGTATTTTGCATATTAGTGTATGCAAACTTTCCACTGCTGCTTGTAGATCCCCGATCTACCGGTGAGGGAGGTGTATTGTTGGTACCTATTTCTGGTTTCGTCAATAATCTGTTGATTGCATTGAGCACATCTTTTTTCCCTTTTGCTAAGTCTTGCAATGCAGATACTAAGTTGCGAAACTCCATCCTATCCTCCTCTTCTCTCGTTCCTTTTCCCCTATCCGAGTGTATACCTGTTTGTTCCATGTCTTAATTGGTATCTTCTAGTTGGATATCCTCAAAGTCCCCTGTGTATCTACTCTTTCTCCTCCTATAGGTTACAAAAGGGTCTCCCTCTGGATTCATCTATGTCTCATTTCTTAAGCCCACAGCTGGCCAAGAAGATAGCTCTGATACCACTGTAATATCCCGAATCCCGATATTTTCTATTTCTATGCAAATATACTGATATAACCGGGCATGCAAACTGCCATGCAAAAATCCCTATTTTATAGCAAAAATTAGGGTTAGGGTTTGTGAGATAGAATGAACACTTACCACTGATAAGCTGGCTGGACTGCTCCTGAAAGAGTATGCAAGCATCAAGAATTGAATTGAAGATGGACTGATATATTCTACTTCCGGTGAAACCCTAGCAGCAAGAACCCAGGTCAGATAAGGGTGACGTTTTCAGTGAAGGAGGTGTCCGATGGGGCTGCTGATTTTCAGGACTGATAGCCTTCCCGTGTTGGAGAGAATGCCTGGTACATGCGGAGTTTTGGAGGTCTCTAGGCAGGCTAGCGAATTGTTCCAGAGAGATAGCTGCTGATGCCCCCTTGATCCTGAAATAGCTGATAACTGCTCCGGAGGAGCACGGTTGGATCTAATAATCACCGGGTACCAGAGTAAGATGCTGATGATGAGAATGGTGCCTGAGTTTCGGAGTAATACTGAGATTTGAAGACCCAGCAACTGATTAGGGCTTTCTGGCTGAAAACCCCCTTTATGGCTGCACACGTGTCCCTGCAACAATCTACACCGTATAATGGATAACTATGAATGAATGTAAGAGCAAATGGTCAACCTGTATGGCTTACCCTGAATGAGACTAGGGCAGATATTTCACTGCCGAAACCTTGCTAGTTGAAGACGTCGTCTCCAACCCCAACTGCTGTGCTGCTATTCAAGAGCTCCCAAAATAATAATCATCAAAAGTGAAGTCTCCTTTCGCTTTATCCTCCTTTTATAACTTTCAACTGCGAAAACCCTAATCTTTGACCTAATTAGGTCACTTTATCTTCTAATTTGCAGTTGACTTGCATGCATGCGCCTTGAGACTTAAATGAGTGCATGCATCATTAAATAATGCTTGGATGGCATGCACGAAGGTGGCCTTTGGCCCCGGTGGCCCTTCTTGACCTAATGATGATGCCCTAGATTTTCTATGGATGGCATTAGTCCTTAGATGATTCCCTAACTGTCAGTGACCGCTCGAACCCACAGGAATCACATAGGTTAGCGGTTTTGGGCCTCAAGGCCTAATCGGAAGAGGACATTACAAGTATTTTGTGCTTTCAATAAAGTGCACAAGTGTCTAAAGTTTAGTCCAGAACCTTACTCTACTGCAAGCGAATCTGAAACAGAGAACTACAGAATTTACTGAGCTTAAGAAAGGTTGCCAAGACCTTTATCTAGGGTGGTAGCATAGTAGTTGGTTATTGATTAGTGGGGCATGTTGATTGTTGTTAGTCTTTTGCCTCATAAAATTTGCACAATTCTGATCAGTTTTCCTGAACTTGGATTTTCTCATCATCTGTAGCATCTGTGAGAAGATAGATTTTTGTGCTATACAAATAAATAAAAGTCCATATATAACTAAGATATAAAGAAAGTGATAAAGCTAAACAAATTGCGAAATGCACTATGTGTTGAACACACTAGGCAGACTGACAGCGGGGCGGGTTGGGGGGGGGGTGAATCAGTGTCCTGCACCTTGGTCCCTTTTTCATTCAACCAATCACTTCACATTTATGTATTTATCATATATAAGCATTCATTTATCAACAAAGGGTTCGCACGTGGATACAAGATGTATATTGGAAGTCAATAGAATTTTAACAACACCATAATCTTAATACATGATCTTTGTGAATAGAATTTTAACAGCTGTGTATTCTCTTCTTTGTGTACAGAATACTTTGATCTTAAGAAAAGTTCTGGGTTCTTAACACTTTTCCACCCCAAGCAAACTCTATTTTCATAGTCTTCAAGTCACCTGTCACTCTTTTCTGTTCTGGCTGGTTCTTACTCAAACACTCAGTTTTATACAGTCCAGCTACTTGCCACTTAACCCCATACATAAAAGTACTTTAAGATACACTTAAATTCTTAACATAGGTGATCTCATACTTCAGATGTACTTGGAAAATGATCTGTTCAATAGTTTGAATTTCATCACTTGTTAGGTCAGAATACTTTCAGAATTGTCTTCAGATTATCAACCACCACTTAGTCCATAAACTCCACCTCTGAGATGCTTCTGATCTGGATGCTACTCGTTCCCCTTCTCTGCTCTCAAACCCGCTCCTTTGTTATTTCAATGATCTTCAATTCCACACCACTTCATCCCTAGACTGAACATTTTACTTCTCAATTTTCAGTTCTGCTGCTGCATTGAAATAACCCAGCTATATACTTGATCTTCTTAGCTTGACTCGTTGATCTTCCCTCGCCCTCTTTTTCGTTTGTTGTGATCTCAGGTCTGCTTTATTTCTTCTTCTCGGCTTTGTCTGATCTCTCCCAACCACCTGCTCCTCGACCTGCTCTAGAGGCCTGAATCAGTGTCCTGCACCTTGATCCCTTTTTCTTTCAACCAATCACTTCCAATCACTTCACATTTATGTATTTATCATATATAAACATTCATTTATCAACAAAGGGTACACAAATGGATCCAAGATGTATATTGAAATTCAATAGAATTTTAACAACACGATAATCTTAATACATGATCTTTGTGAATAGAATTTTGACAGCTGTGTGTTCTCTTCTTTGTGTACAGAATACTTTGATCTTAAGAAAAGTTCTGGTTTCTTAACACTTTTCCATCCCAAGCAAACTCTATTTTCATAGTCTTCAAGTTACCTCTCACTCTTTTCTGTTCTGGTTGGTTCTTACTCAAACACTCAGTTTTATACAGTCCAACTACTTGCCACTTAACCCCATACATAAAAATACTTTAAGATACACTTAAATTCTTAACATAAGTGATCTCATACTTCAGATGTACTTGGAAAATGATCTGTTCATGTTGAAATATTTTAACTTCGAAGAATATTCTATATGTATCTTTTGTGGTCCCCGAT
>LPNX010888987.1:14605-41484 GCA_001517045.1 Pseudotsuga menziesii | reverse complement strand
TGCTTTTGTTATGAAATCGAAATGAAATACTAATGATCTAGCTTAGCATATGAAAATTTAACATGGTATCAGAGCCACCCTGAAAGAAGACATTGTGCAGTTAAAGAATCTAGGGCTTCTTATTTTTTGGGTCTCTATCCATGATCGATCAGCAAAAGAAGGCTAGATTGACTCTCCATTGAAGGGCACATCTTTCTGTCGAAGCGAAATCTGATTCCGAGCATTTTCAGTTTTGGTGTGGAAAATTAGGGCTTTCTACAGAAGAAGAATTTTTGAGTGAGCCCAGCATAGGATTGTTCTCCTCATCAAAATCGAAGTTTAGAGATCTGGATCAAGAAATTTGGTTGGGTGAAACTCCGGGAAAGTCAAACCCTAGTTTGACCTCGATCTGGAAAAACCCTAAATACTAAAATTACTAAGTTTTGGTACATTCGCTATATCCTGAGATTGGCAAAGGCTCAGGAGTTGAAAATTATAGAGGCTGAAGATAAAATCCTGATTTACACTATGTCCAAAATTCAGCCTCAGATTCGCTATATTCAAGGAGATATGATCCCTCCAAGATAGGGTTCCAGCCTCTTCCAGAATTCATCCCTAAACAAGACACTTGGGGAGAATTACTGTAGCGTGGGCTACAGAGGTCCAAATGGAATGCCTGAAGATGTTCCAGAAAGAGCACGGACTGTACTTTCTGTGGTCCGAATTTCCGACTTGAAGATGAACCAGTGACGTGTGGCATGCCGTACAACTTCACTATTCTGAACAGTCCTGTAACAGGTCACCTTGGGCAAATGATCATAAATCCCAATTGGTGAAACCAATTCTGATGAAACCTATGGTGTAGGATCAGGGACATGCGAGGTTACCTCAGTGCGAAATTTCAGACATAGAGGAGCAGTAATTTCGGAGATATCACAGAAACAGTAACAGGCATTTCTGCAGAAGAAATTGGAAAACTAGGGCTTTCTGTTTCGGGAGCTTCCCTCCACTGTTTTCAGAAAAGGAGTACATTGGACAGCTCCATTTGAAGAGATCTATCTTTCTATCCTATCAAATCTGAAAGATTCCAAGTTTTGAAAATTAGGGTTTCTCTAACAATCCCTAGATCAGGCAGATTCAGAACCAGGACAGAAACCTCAAATCAATAAGATCTAATATTTTTCTATTTACATTTGAGGTTCTCCTTTCAAAATGACCTATCTAACCAGCTTGATGACAAGCTTGGTGAAGCTGAAAAATTCATTGGTTCTTGAAGAAAATGAATTGGCACCTACATAAGTGGAGAGGTTCAATTTCGAGAGGGAGATGAGGCTAAAGCCTTACAAAAGAAGAACTTGGTCAAGGCCAAGAAGATCATTGCTGATTCAGTCACGGATCAACTTGTACCACAAGTGTCTTCCCTAAAGACATCAAAAGAGATGTTTGATTCCTTGACCAAGCTATTTGAAGGGAAGAACATAAATTGGAATATGACCTTAAGAAACCAGTTGAAGAATGTGAAGATCCAGAATGCATAACATCTTGAAGCGGTAGAAGAAGAAGCAGAGAATGGCCTCCCATGATCATGGGATTCATTCATGTGAGGAATGTGTGCCAAAAGGAGGTGATTACTTTCAGTTGATTCTGGGAAGAAGAAGAAGCTTGTCTCATAAGAAGAGAAGAAGAAAGATGGGAGCAAATTGAAGATCAAGCTCTCACCATTCAAAGAAGATCCCTCAAGTGATGAGGAATATGAAGAACTCAATTCTTGACGAACCTCCTATCGATCTTATCATTTGGATAAGAAATGATGATTTCATGGATGAAGAAGATGATGAAGCAGAATGATCAAGAAGGACTCTACCCACGAAACAAACAAAAGATAAGTATTCAATTGTCATTTAATGATATTGTTTTGTTATGCATTTGATTATATTCAGTTGATGTGTTGTTTGCATGCATGTGATGGGTAAGTAGCTCATGGTTCTATACAAATCTCCATTGTTACTTATCTAGAATGAAACCTATTTGCTGACATATTGGATTAGTGCACAATCTCAATGATGTCATGGTAGAGATGGAAGGCATATAGAAAGTTTCTGTGAGATATGGATGAATGTTGTATTGGCTAAATAGTTGCATGATGCATAAGAATTTGTCATTATGCATGTGTAGTTCTAACCATGAAACTGGTGCATTTGAATTGTAGGAAAGGTCCTGTACAACCTTCTAAAAGAAAAGAAGGATGAGACTTGTTCCGAAGAACAAGTGATGACAATTCAATAAACATGAATCTGAAGCTCCCAGGGTCAGAGACACCATGATGAAAGAAAGAGCTTCAAAGAGCGGTAGATCCACCTCGAAGGATGAAGACCACCATGGGTATGAGAGATAACTCAAGATGAAGAAAAAAAAATGCTATGAAAGAAGCTATGATCAAAGAATAACAGTTGATTATGGGGAATGATGTATATGATATGATTTCGAGACATAAAGGGAAGTACGTAGTATCTTCCATATGGATCTGCAAGAACAAGTGTACAAAGCAAGAATTGTGATTTGCCTCAGAAAGAATAGACTATGACATGACATACTCTATTGACCAGTATATATCAAGCATAGAATCACCTATACAGAATGAAGAAGGAAGATAATACTCCACTTCAAGGGGAGTGGCTACAGAAGATATCTGAGTTGGACACGGTACGACATGATGGACAGCTTCCTGATGGATCGAGACTTTACCAAGAGTAAAGTGGGTTCCAACCTTCAAAGTTGAATGCAGAAGACTAGGATATGTTGATGATCTGACAAGACAAACTCATGGAAGATGTTATGATGATGTTTGGGATATAGTACTCAAACCAGAAAGCAAGCATGTGGTATCTTACAAATGGATTTGCAAGATAAAATATGTCGCTGATAGAAGTAAGGAAAGACTTGTGGCTAGAGGTTTCTATAAGAAAGAGGGAATTAATTTTGAAGAGACACTTACTCTAGGAAGCAAGGTACACTTCCCTCAGAACTATGATGGTAGTTGCTTCCATGATGAAGTAAAGACAATCCTTCCTTAATGGTATGATTGGGGAAGAGTTTTACATCGAACGGATTTGAAGTTGAAGACAGATGGACTCATATATGTAAGTTGAAGAAGGGCCTCTATGGCATGAAGCAAGCTCCCAGAGCTTGGTATGGCAGTTTCCTGTCAATTATGGGTTTTACCAAGAGTAAAGTTGATCCTAACCTTTATCTCAAGGTTGTAGAAGATGAACTTGTCATCCTGTTATTATATGTGGATGACTTATTCTTGACAGGGAAGGAGAAACAGATCATGGAAAGCAAGAAGAAACTAGCAGAAGAATTTGAGATGAAAGACCTTGGGTTAATGCACTATTTCCTAGGTCTGAAAATATGACGAAGTTCAGAAGAAATATTTCTCAACCAGGGAAAGTATGCGGTAGAGATATTGAAGAGATTAAATATGTTGGAATGCAAAGCCATGGCCACACCCATGGACTCCAACCTGAAGTTGTGAGATGATGACTCATCAGAGTTAGTAGATGCGACTCATTACAGACAGATCATTGGGTCATTGATGTACTTAACAAATACCAGACCAGACATTTGTTTTGCTGTGAACACCTTAAGTCAATATCTTGTTCAACCAAGATGGGTTCACCTAGTAGTTGCAAAACATGTGATGAGATATCTGAAAGGGACTATAGACCTTGGTCTATACTATGATGGTAGCCATGACTACAGATTGTATGGCTATACAGATGCAGATTGGGTTGGAAGTATCTCAGATAGGAAAACCACATCAGGTAGATGCTTTTGTTTGGGGTCTGCTATGAGTTCATGGTTTAGCAAGAAACAGTCCAGTGTTTCTCTTAGAACAACAAAAGCAGAATACATAGCAGATTGCTTTGCTAAGTTGTGAAGCCATATGGTTTCGGAAGTTGATATCAGGTCTCCTTGACCTGAAGATGGATACTACATTGATTCTATGTGATAACGAGAGTTGTGATAACAGAGAACCCTGTGTTCCATCGTAACACATAGAAATCTGATATTTCTACATACAAGATAAAGATGCAGATGATGATGTTTCAGTATTCCCATACTGAAGATATAGATGATGCTTTCAGTATTCACATACTGGAGATACAGATGGTGATAGTTCAGTATTCACATACTGAAGATGTAGATGATGATGGTTTAGATGGTGATGTGCTGACGAAGCCTCTGTCCCGAGTAAAGTTCGAACACTTTCGAGCCAAGCTTGGTGTGGTTTGGAAAGACCTTCCTTGAAAGGGGGAGTAGTGATGTTGCAATGGGATTGTATCATCCTGGGACATATGTCCAGAAGTGATCCGGAGACCTCGGTCTTCGAGAATGAAGAGGGATTGTATCATCCTGGGACATATGTCCAAAAGTGATCCGGTGACCTCGGTCATCGAGAATGTAGTAGGATTGTATCATCCTTGAACTTCGGTTTAGAACGGATTCGGTGAACTTCGGTCATTGAGAAGGTGGCAGGATTGTATCATCCTTGGATTTTGGTTCAGAACGGATCCGGTGAACTTCGGTCATCGAGAAGGTGGCAGGATTGTATCATCCTTGGACTTCGGTTCAGAATGGATCCGGTGAACTTCGGTCATCGAGAAGGTGGCAGGATTGTATCATCCTTGAACTTTGGTTCAGAACGGATCCGGTGAACTTCGGTCATCGAGAAGGTAGTAGGATTGTATCATCCTTGAACCTCGGTTCAGAATAGATCCGGTGACTTCGGTACTCGAGAATGTGTGTTGATCCCGTAATTCCAATAGGAAGGATTGTCTGAGTTCCACAACTGTGTTGATCCCGTAATTCCGAAAGGAAGGATCGTTAGTAACTCCGTAAAGACCTAAATCCCGTAATTCCGAAAGGAAGGATCATTGAATTGATCCCGTAATTCCAATAGGAAGGATTGTCTGAGTTCCACAGATGTGTTGATCCCGTAATTCCGAAAGGAAGGATCGTTAGTAACTCCGTAAAGACCTAAATCTCGTAATTCCGCAAGGAAGGATCGTTGGTAGCTCCGTAAAGACTTGATCCCGTAATTCCAACAGGAAGGATTGTCTGAGTTCCATAGATGTGTTGATCCCGTAATTCCAATAGGAAGGATTGTCTGAGTTCCACAAATGTGTTGATCCCGTAATTCCAAAAGGAAGGATCGTTAGCAACTCCGTAAAGACCTAAAATCCGTAATTCCGAAATGAAGGATCGTTAGTAGCTCCGTAAAGACTTGATCCCGTAATTCCGAAAGGAAGGATCGTCTGAGCTCCACAAATGTGTTGATCCCGTAATTCTGAAAGGAAGGATCGTTAGTAACTCCGTAAAGACCTAAATCTCGTAATTCCGAAAGGAAGGATCGTCTGAGCTCCACAAATGTGTTGATCCCGTAATTCTGAAAGGAAGGATCGTTAGTAACTCCGTAAAGACCTAAATCCCGTAATTTCGACAGGAAGGATCGTTTGAGTACCACATACATGTTGATCTCGTAATTCCGAAAGGAAGGATCATGTTGATGTTTTGATGATGATGATGTTGATGTTTTGATGATGTTGAATGTTTTGATCATAATGATGTTTTGATGATGTTGATGTTTTCATGATGATGATGTTTTTATGATGATGATGATGTACTGATCAAAATATCAGAGTATGATGATGATGTACTGGTCGAACGATCAAGAGTATGATGATGATGATATACTGATCGAAAGATCAGAGTGTGACGATGATGATGACGACATACTGATCAAAAGATTAGAATATGATGATGATGATTCTGTTCGAGAGTTGAAGTATGATGATGGTGCTGATCACGATGTTACTAATAAGAATGTGATGATGTTGCTGATTTAAAGGTCAAAATGTTGAAGATGTCTTTGCTGATCGAATGATCAAAGTGCTAAAGATATTGCTGATCAAAATGCTGAAGATATTGGTGATGATCGAAAGGTCAAAGTGCTGAAGATGTTGCTGCTGATCGAAAGGTCAAAGTGTTGAAGATGTTGCTGAAAATGTTGCTGATCGAAAGGTCAAAGTGCCGAAGATGTTGCTGATCGAAAGGTCTAAGTGCTGAAGATGTTGCTAATCGAAAGATCAAAGTGTTGAAGATGTTGCTGATCAAAAGGTCAAAAGATGCTGATGTTGATTAAAGAGTTCCTGTCGTCAAATATTGAAGACGAAGACTATATGATGTTGAAAAGCTTCCAATGATTTATAGATGTGTTACCCTGATGATGTTGATGCTGTCCTCTCCTACTATTGTTGTTGTTGATGTTGTTGTAGAATACCCTTCTCGTTAAGGGGGAGTGTTGAAATATTGTAACTTCGAAGAATATTCTATATGTATCTTTTGTGGTCCCCGATGGTCCTACCGAGAGAACCACTTGTATTATCTTGTACCCTGATGCTTCTAATCGGAAGAACTAATAAGAGTCATGAGGTTCTCCCCTCTATTTGTAAAGGTGGGTCATTAGCACCCCAGTGTGGTTACTTGAGCCTACATGTGTAACTCGAGCCTACATGATTAACTCGAGCCTACATGTCGGATGAGTTAATTCAAGTGAACGGATGAATATAAATAGAGGTGTGGTGCTCCTCATTTGAGACACACACACTCTCACTTGTGTAGCGCATTAGTGGAGAAGAGAAGTAGCTGGAGAAGGAGGAGGATCAGGCTTTGATCTCCTTGTTGGTTTTATCTTTTATCTTTTGGGGCATCTATATTGAGGAAGCTTTTGCTGGGTTTTTTCCTTTAGGGTTTTCCCAGGATAAATCTTTGTGTTCTCCTTTTGTATGGTTGTGCTTGTCTATCTTTCAGTGATCCTGTTTATATGCTTTTGTTATGAAATCGAAAT
The DNA here is from genome assembly GCA_001517045.1 of Pseudotsuga menziesii. NCBI lineage: Eukaryota > Viridiplantae > Streptophyta > Pinopsida > Pinales > Pinaceae > Pseudotsuga > Pseudotsuga menziesii. The sequence continues at coordinate 34,595 of LPNX010888987.1, read as the reverse complement.
GAAATACTAATGATCTAGCTTAGCATATGAAAATTTAACAGTTCAATAGTTTGAATTTCATCTCTTGTTAGGGCAGAATACTTTCAGAATTGTCTTCAGATTATCAACCACCACTTAGTCCTTAAACTCCACCTCTAAGATGCTACTCGTTCCCCTTCTCTGCTCTCAAAGTTCAAACCAACTCCTGTGCTATTTCAGTGATCTTCAATTCCACACGACTTCATCCCAAGACTGAACATTTTACTTCTCAATTTTCAGTTCTGCTGCTGCATTGAAATAACCCAGCTATATACTTGATCTTCTTAGCTTGACTCAGATCAATGAGTAGTTGATCTTCCCTCACCCTCTTTTTCGTTTGTTGTGATCTCAAGTCTGCTTTATTTCTTCTTCTTGGCTTTGTCTGATCTCTCCCAACAACCTGCTCCTCGACCTGCTCCTTGGCCTCCTGCTCCTATGCTCCTCAGATTTCTTCCTTTCTTTTTAATCCTGAATTCTCTGCACTTTTCAGTCTCTAACGAATTTCAGATACACTTGCATCTTCCACGAATTCCACCTTAAGATTTCTCCACCCGAGTTGCCTTTATTTATACACTATGATATATCTGAAACCATTTGTTTTTTGACTGGGCTGACCCTTTCTTCTACCAAAGGCCCATGTGTTTATACAAGTCGAGTTCATAAGAAAGCCTAATGATAAACTTCAACGTAATACTCCTCTCATTCATTAAATTCCGACTGAGATTTCGAGTAGCCAGTTTTCCAAGATGAAGTTTGCAAACTATTAGATTAGCATCGATATCTGCATTTTTTCGCATCCACTGCCAAATTTATCCAAGCGTTTTGCAAGCTGTGCCAGAGTATGAAACTCATCAATTTGCTGTATTATTTTTAATTACTTGCATAATCTGCCTTGTTCATCTTAAGATATATTTGAATATTCAGAGTATACAGTTTTAGTGTGTTTCTTGATCATGCATGTAGATGGTTCCAGTGATGTTCTTGTTTTCATTCATAGTCAGTCCTCCTATCGTTGGGCTCAATAGTTTGTCATTCTGTTGGCCCATGCTCGGGGTCCTTTCAACTTCTTCAAGCAATACACATGCTCAAGAGTCAAGATCTTCCACCAAATACTGGCTCATGATCAGGGTCTGTTCTTGACAATCCTTTGACTAACCTTTGACTAAGGTCTATGGACAACTTCAAACACTTCAACCAACCATCCTTTGTCATTAATTATCCTTGACATCAATGACAACTTCTGCCAACAATCTCCCCCTTTGGCATTGATATCAACCTACAGTAAAACTCCTTAATAATCTCTCTTTTTCACTGTGGTTTTACTGTGCCTTTGTTCTCCCCCTTTGATATTAATGACAAAGGGTTGGACTCTAATCCAACTTGCTCTGTTCTGCCACAAAAAATACTTGAACTCTTCAACACCTGTATCTGCTTTCTGCTTGCTCAATCTGCCTTTATTTTGTTAGGATGGCAATCTTCGATAACAGTGCTGCCTTTTGCTTCATCAATGAGCATCTCATGGTTATTCCTTTTGTTCAAACATCTAAGCTCCACCTATCAAAGAAACTTCTGCTTCTCTACTGAATGGTTAGTGATTACTTGAGTAGGTCAACTCCCCCTAAGCTTGACATTTCCCTTTTAATGCCTGATCTTACTTTTTGTCGACTCTGATATAGCCCAAGTCTGATATAGTCTTCATCAATTCTACATGTAATCTTCATCATCAATGAACTTTCACAGTATTCCTCTACTTTTCACTTTGTTGTAAAGATATGAGAGTGTGCGGGCTGTGGGAATCTTGGGGCTGTCACCTCCAAGAGCTGTTACTGGCCTGCTACAGGAGTATAATGGCACATCCTCTGCCATAGATGTCAAAATATACAATGCTATCGCGGATAGTGTCACCAAACTTGTTATAAATGCTTCTGTATTCATCCACAGTCACTGTTCTTCATTGCTGATCATTAAACCTCTTTTCAGTCAATTTTTTAAGCTGTCTTTGAGTGCTCTAACTCTTCAGATCTGCCTGAACTCAAACTCAGATTTCTAGACTCATTACTATGCCAAATTATGAATGTGGGAAAGAATAGACTTGCTCCCCCTGAGTTTGTACCGGATCATCTTTGTTGCTTCTATTTGCTGCTTTGAACTGCTAAATGTCCTCATAACATCCTGTTAGAAACATGTACTTCATTCTGGCTGCTCTTGTTGATAGTCATCTTCAATGATTTTGGTCTTCAATATCATGGTGGTCTTGGGCCTTTCATTCTATGGTATAGATGGAGCTTTAGATCATGTTGAATGTTTGATTTAAGAATTATGGCAACATATAGCTAACTAATGCTAGAGATAACTTTTAAAACTGGGGGTTCGGGAGTTTTGCCTCGTTAATAGAATCATTTGCGTTGTAAACATTTTTTTACCATGACATATGACTTAAAAAATCTGCAGTTTTCATAAACTTTTGTGATATGGGAGGTCTTTAAAGTTGCTTACATCTTTTACTAAAGTTGCATTGATACTAGCTTGGTATATTTGAAATGAATCACCATTGAAATAAGACCTCTTATATATCAAGATGGGAATTGATAATTTAGAATATTGATAGGCTAATGGAAGATTGTATTGGCTGCAGGTATCCTTCCCTCACTTTATCATAGCTCCAAATGCAGGAATTGCGGCCTACGCCAGTTGGCGATCGACAATTGTATGCTTTTATCTACCCTACTGATGTTTTTAAAAAAAAATTTAAGCTACTTTGCAAATTGATTGGATATCTGGATCATGATTATATTCTTAAAACTTTGGCCATTACTAATTTTCTTGTAGTGAAATGAGCTCATCCCAATATTGCCTGTTACCCCTTGACATGTAGGGGTGACTTGATGATCATTGTCTATGTGATCTTCTGTCACATCCAGTAGTTACACAGATGAGATCTATGGTTTGACCATGGCTATTTTCCAGGGGCACCTTCAACTTGGTTAATCCACTATGATATGCACTAGAGACAAATGGAAATATTCAGTTCACACCAGTGTTATGACATAAACTCTCTAGTTCACTCATGGTAAATGCTTTCTTATGTGTGGACGTGACCATAGGGGGTTGATAATGTTACTCTATAATGGCTCATATATACTAGATTAATGTTTCATAGCTAAAGATGCATCATGGCGTGGTTATAATTGTTCATATGATAAAGTGTATGACCTTGCGGGTGAGGTGTATCCCCAGGAATTTAAGGAAGTGTGATACTCATTTCATGTCATTCACAACATTTTATGTAGCTATTTACATCGCATGTCGTTTTTCTAGACATTTCTGTGAAAATTATAGCTCACAGATCTTATACTAAACCAATAATTAATTAACTCTTTGAATTACAAAAAGTGCAACACATTGATAAGCAACCTGTTATCACTCAAAATGTAGCTGACACTAAAGAGTATCCTATCCGAGATGGTATAGGAGGGGCAACTAAACCAAGTGACACTACAAGTGCCTCGTCCACTACTGATGGAGTAGTTGTCACATCGGACGGGCTCTTGTCGCTTTAGGCCAAGCTAGGAGCTAAACCAAGGGGGATACCCTTGTCGGCCAATAAATGCCAGCAGACAAGACAAGACACAAAAACAAATAACTAGATGCAAATTCAAACAGTGATGCCTTGAATTGAAAACCCTAGATCTACTAAATAAATGTTGATCTAATACTTTGAAGACAGGTTGGGAGGATTAATGAAGTGAAGAAATTATCAACTAAGATGATTTTATCTCAACAGTAAATATTATAAACCAGATTAAAGGAAATGAAGTGTCAAAATAAAATACCCAACTTGTTCCAGCTAGGGTTTAAGCATTAAAATGGGATGTGGCTACAAACTGGGGTTTTGGTGGATTATTGGAACTTTAAATATGTACTTGATGCAAGATATGACCATTAACCAAGAATCAAGCAACAACTAGATCACCCAATAAACAAAATGAGCAGTTACCCAAGGAGGGCAAATTGCCCCAAAGAGGACCAGTGCTAGAGATTGGGCAAATGGAGTCAGATTTCAACCAAACTTGGTTTAAAATGGTTTTCAAGGATTTACTACTTGGGTTTTCAGTTTCAAGCACAAAAGGTGACCCAAAATACCACTTCTATGAAACGAGGGTTTTAACCAATGTTTCATATATCGTCTCAGGGAAAGTATCGGATAAGGTCCGGAGTATATTATAGAACTTCTTGGTGGTATCAGTGGAAATTATTGGAAAATATCGGAAAAATGTCGAAAGTCCTCCAAAAAATACAAAAATACTCATTTTTTTCAATTTTTAAAACATATAAAGCAACAACAACATCAAATAGACATATTGCTACATAAATATTATGATACAAGTAATAAAAAAGATGCATAAGATGTCAAGTGGTCACATATCACTACTAAACTGAAAATTCAGAAACATGTTCTTGATAGGATGATACAAAATCACATCAAATGCACAAAATAAATGTATCTCATGAGATGAATCATCATGAGGCATCTAGATGCTAAATAGTACATATACAATCAAAATGATAGATCATAGGAATCCCAAACATCGATTCCCTCTACCCCTTTTATGAGTAAAGGGCACTATTATCCACTAAGTTGCACTTAGGGGATTTTCAGTGAGCCGCTAGAGTATTGAACAAGCCAATTGTTCATTGTCAGTGCTAAGAAGTTCCGTGGTTACATCAGGACCAGTTGTGGTCCCTTTTTTAATAAAATGCATGTACATACCGCTTGGGGGCGTTGTAATAAATGTTCTAAACACGACACACTTTTTGTAAAGTGTTACCAACTATTTTGTATAATAGTTGAACCTTCTGTTGAGCCGCCAGTTGATGAACATGATCCATGTTCATATCCAGTGTATCAGAGATTCAGAATTTCATGCCTAGCCAGTTTTGGCTAGTCATTTTTGTTTTTGTACTGAAATGACCATGCCCCATGGGGTTATTGTAATAAAGCGTGCTAGTATGGGTTTTGAGTGGCTTGGTCTCCTAAGACTGAACTATCAACTAAGGTATTCCAGGGAGTTTTTTCCCTTGTCGATTATTCTTTGCCTTTAGTCGAGTAATAATCGATGAGTTTTTCTCCCGCTTCCTCCAAAGCTGGAATGCCCGATTTTGAAGGTTAGGCCTTGGGGGGTTATTAGAGTCCAACTGATGAATATGAACCTACTAGACACTATTTGTATGTTCTATGGTCATTTCCTAAGTCACGGGATGCAGTAAAAGATTGTTCGAAATTTTTTTTCCCGGACGCGTTGAAGTTTTTATTTATTTATTTATTTTTGACTATAGAGAAATAATTAAATTTTCAATTAATTAAACCATTTTTACTATGTTTTAATTGAAAATTTTCAAATTGTAATAATTAAGTGGTCGGGGGGTGGTTTTTGGCAAATAAAGACTTGTTTTCTAAGCCAAAACACTCATTCACCCCCTACACACACTTATCCTAAGTTTTAGACAGTCATTTGGCCATGTAATTAATATTTTCTCAAAAATTCAATAAATGAGAATATTAATTAAAATAATAAAAAAATATTAAATTCGAGATAATCCAATTTGCTCCAAAATAATCCAAATCAATTAAATAAACAGGCTAAATGACATGGAAATTGACATTTAAGATGATTCCAATCACCACCAAAAGGATTCAGTCAGCAATCAGAGCTCTTCCAAGTCATCTTCACTCAGGAAATTCGCCCTCCTTCAGCTGGCTCACGAATTGGTTAAGGTGGAGGTCATTTATTGGTTTGGTGATTGTTTCGAGGTAGAGTGGGGGCACCTTGCCTAGGTGGAGACCACCTCCCCACTCATACCAACCCATTACTCAGTGTTGGGCACTCAATCAACCCCGATCTTCTCTCAATTAAGGGGATTGCGCCCTCACTTCACCCTCATGCCTTCATAGATGGAAGATTCGTATTGGTTGATGGGGATATCCAGGAGTGAGAGTGGGGGGTGCCTTGCCAAGGTGGAGGCCACCTCCCCACTCCTGCCTACCAGGAGCTTGAGTTAAGCTTCAATCATTGCTCCAAGTTGATCCAATCAAGGGAATTCGCCCTAGTGTGGCTCCTTTCATGCCAAGTCTGATTTAGGGTCTTAGCTTGTATCTTTTGTTATAAAAGCGGGTCTCTTGCTTCTCATTTGTCATGGAGAAAGTGCAAGAGAACTCTGCGAAAATTGTAATGATCTTATTTGTTTAATGGAATAAAAACGACTTTGGAGGTCCATGCATGGTCTTTTGTGTTGTGATTTCATCTTGTGTTAGGTCATATCTCTCTCAACCCTACTCTCTCTTTTACAAATTGCATGTTCATTGCTAGCTTAGGAAGGCTATCAATCTAGCAAAAGAGGTTAACCATTTATCGTCTTTAAGTAGGTTATCTATGCAAGGTCTTTCAAATATCTAAATTAAACAGGACGTAGTCAATTATACTAATGTTTTTTGGGTATTTGTTTGATTGAGTATTCTAGCATTTGATCTCGTTTGTTGTTGTTGAGAGTTGTTTTTTCAGGGATCACCAAAGGTGGAGAAAGGGTTGAAGTTCAACCGTTTCTTCACACAACAAGAGCTTTTTATCTAACACTTTCACCTTGCAAGATCTACAAAGCTTTACCTCCGACTCAAGAAACACAGCCAAAATGGGCTCTCTTCTCATCCGTCACAAATCAAATTAAAAATTTTCCTTGGTTACAAGATCCACCTTTGTCTCCTCTTCGTGCTCTTCTATTACTGCCCTCTTCTCACTGTTTTATCCCTTTTTGTAGCCCTTTTTCTTTACTTTTTGCAGCCCATTCTTTCACTGTTTGCAACCACTTTTCCTCATTGTTCGCAGCCCATTCTTCTCTCTTTTTGCAGCCATTGTTCGCTGTCCTCTTTGCTCCCTTTCGCTCCATTTTTCCTTCCTCTTTTTCTCCTCACAACTCTTTACTTTTTGCATTTAGTTTCATTTTGAAAAACTCAAAAAACTTGCATTTAAAAAATTGTTTTGCATGTAGATTAGTTTCATTTTTGCATCTAGATTTACTTTGGTTTATTAACGAATAATGGGTGTTTGAGTTTGTTATCACCCGCCTTGTAGTTGCCTGTGTGAGGTGGATCCAGGATGGATGGTAGAGGGGCAAGCAACTAAGGGGTGGAACCATGACTGCCTAGATTCCCAAATGAATGGTTGTCACGTCAATCAAGGAAACCTTCACTTTATGTTATCCTAGTCCAAGACAACAATGGGGGAGACTCGGATCTACTCCCGACAGGAGAGATCGGACCTAGACACCAAAAGAAGATCAGATGGGGCTTCAGGGTACTTAAGGTGCAAGGTAAATGGAAACCCTAGCTCTAGGGTTTAGGTACTAGCAACTGGTGGGGATGACCACTGCCTTGGAAAACGTAACTTTGACAGGGTGAGCAAGAACAAAATTGGGACTGCCTAGTACCAAGGGGACAAAAACAGTGAAGGATAGGTGACTTGAGTTATCGGTAGGTGTTGGCAAAAGGAGTAAACATGAGGTCAAGATGGGGCAAGCGCTAGCTAGGAGATTAGTGCCTTGTGTGCATTGGGCAATGGAGTCAGCAGTAAACCAATGTTTCAGAGAACCCACCTGGGAGACACCTTGATCTACGAACCCAGAAAGTAGTTGGTCCGGAAAAGCTAAGGTACAGGAAACCCAGCTCAATGGATGGCTAGCGCTAGGGCTTAGGAGGACATATTTGCAGTTCTAGGGTCACCTGGAGGCTAATGGCTCAATGTTGAAGGAGAAAAGAGGTCAGGATGACCTGATCTACAAGCCCAAATCAGGAAATCAGCAGAAAAATCAAATCTAGAAAAGTCAAAATCTGATGATAGGGCTAGGAGGCTGAAAATTGATTTTTTAGATCTAGGTCAAAGTAGGAAGAACTAGCTCAGCGTTGGGGGTGTTCTGGAGTGCTTGGGCCCTGATTTATCAGCCTATCTTGTCAGATTTCAGAAAAAATCACTTCTGGAAAAGTCCAGTTTTTAGTGAGGGTGTTAGGGCTGTTTCAGTCAATTTTTCAGATCTAGGTCAAATGGTCAAGCAATTGGACAACGTTGGGGTTGATTTAGGTTGTGTGGGACCCGATCTATCTGTCTGTGAAGTCAGAATTCAGAAAAACTCAAAACCCTAGCAGGTCAATTTTTCAGTGGGGGGTTATGCAGTTTTTTGCCTAAAAATCAGATCTAGGTCAAACTGTGAGGAATTTGACCAGCGTTTCAGTTGATTTGATGAAGGGGAGGCTCGATCTATGAAACCCAGAAATGGTTTGGCAAAAGATCGGACTATTCCCAAGTTTATTGATTTTTAGGGTTTTTAGTGCTTTAGGAGTTTTCAGAAAAAGTTGAAGAAAAGCAAGGTACAATGGAATAAGATATGAAAAAAAAGACTCACTTGCTGGATCTTACCTGGAAATGCTTGTAGAATTCTGTAACAGTGACGATCTTTGCTATCTCGATCAATTTTGGAAGATCCCCATGATTTCTATGGCATATGCAAGCTCCAAGCCACCAATGCGCCCCTTACCCTGCATGAGCAAACGTCAACCATATCAGATTTGCTAATACAAGATAAAGAAACTGAATGCTACAAGACAGTAAAATGAAGTAATCATAGATCACAATGAAACTAATGAAAACCCCCTGATCCAAGACGAAGAAAACCGAGCGAGTTGAGGCCCCCCTAAAAAAGCGCTCCAGCCAAAACGCCCTCCTGTAGACAAAATAGTGATAGCCACAAAAAATATAGACCTCACGAAAATTTCCACAATGCTAGGAAGCTGAAGACTAGCTAATCACCATTTGAGCACATCAGATGCAAAGCAGATCCAGAAAAATTTCCACAAAAAAAGTCTTTCTATTATTCAGATCCAAGAGCCAAAGACCCCTTACAAATGAGAAGCTCTCTCCTTTAAATAGAAATGAGAGAACCACAATCATAACTGAATCCTAACCACTATCAAAACGAGTGGCTAAGATTAAAAGATGAAATGTTCTAATCAATGGTTGAGATGAGCTCAACATACAACACATGGATCAATATAACCATAATTTACCAAAGTGGACTAAACCACCCAAATAAAGGTAACCCACTCAACAAGAAATAAATGAAAGCACATGGTGGGTCCAAGGAGTGTTTGACTAACTCCCTTTGGGTGCCCCCATGGCACAATAAATAATATAACAATTTAATTCTTTGACTTTTGTGCCTCGTTGAGGAAATCATGAGCCTCCCAAAAAGAGCTCCAAAAAATAATATAAAAATGCCCAAAAATAGATGTGGGCCCAATCAGGAGCTGCAACTGCTGAAGAAGGTGTGGAGGACATCACTCTCATCATGATGACTTATCCCATGTCATTTCCTTGCCTCAATAGCCCAAATCAATTTCTTCAATAGCCATTTAATCATTTTTTAATCTGCCTCGGGAAACGTGATCCTGCCAAAACAGCCTCCTAGGGTGCCTGCGTTGTTAAATTGAGCCCACCAAGCTCTCTGGGATGGGGGTACTATGGTACAAACAAGTGGCTGCACCCCCCTATGCCCATACAACTCCCTAGGAGATCCAACTGAAACATCTCCCTGCTCAAAAATATCAATCTGTGAAGAAAAACTGCATCAGAAAGGCAGAATGAGCCTGATCACATCTCTAAGTGCCCGGAACTGGAAATAAACTGTCTCATTAGACTCAGAGAGTCCAAATCCATCTAAGGTGTATACTCATACCCCTCATAGGCCTCTATCTGATCATCAATCATATCCAATAAACAATAAAACCATCTGAGACTGATCAGACACCAATAATAACTCAGATTATCATCCATCTGCTGCAAGTGTAAAAGGCTAAGACATGCTCTACAACTCATTCAAGTAACAATCACAACAAGTAGCATTCATTTCACTGGCGATACATCAACCAATACATATCTAAGGCTTTATTTATTATTACTCAGACTTAGACTTTCAAGGCTATACTCACTTCATAGTTGTAGCCAATTTGCTAGTGAAGGGTGAAAGGTGGAAATGACAAGGCTAAGGCAAATGATGACTTCTTACTCAACATCATGACACTTTGAACAAGGAAAGGGAATACTCACTATAACCAATGCCAGACAAACAACAACACAAGGAATGGCAGTGCCTCACAAATGGGTGAGTTGTTTAGAGAGTGTTTATTCAACTTAGGCATCATGTCTACATCAAGCTTGATTTAAGTTCATTAGGATCATCATTTTTATTCCATGGCCTTTTTGGCCTATATGACCCTTTTGGGACTTCAGCAGTGCTTAAAAGCACAACTAATCACAGCTTTCATCCGGGACATATTTTATTTTATAAGGTCAGCATATTTTTAACCATTGCTTTTTTGGACCTTTTCTTATACTCTTCAAGGAGTATTTTAGCATTTTATTGTTCTTGCCCTCTTTACATATGTTAAGAAACACATGTTTATAATTTTCATTTTTCATGGGCGCATATTCAATATTTTCCATATAGGTAGTATATGAGCTTTCAGTTTTAGCCAACAACATCTCAAGTGACTAGGGGGAGTTCTGCACAGTGCTAAACATCGGGACAACCGACCAGAATGATTTAGGCATACTATCCAACTTACCAAAGGCAAGTTTTGTCACCAACTCAGAGCCGAGACACAATGGAGACAGGCAGGTTTGTCCAACAAAAGTTCTAGCGGGGAGAAAGATCCTCCATGCCATAAGTCAAGAAGTCAGTCGGGTTGAAAACTAAACTGGAAGGTAATGGATGGGTGAAGACAATGAATGATGGAGCCAACACTAGCAAGCCAAAACAATGGTGGGAATGACTACGTCTATTCTCCCTAAGGAGGGTTAAACCAATGAGTATAGATCAAGAACTTCCAAGTCTAAGTAGGGACATCAATATATAGTACAAGATACAACCAAGTCCATATAAATATGACCGCCAGATCATGATACCACAAGTTAATACATGTCACAAGAATCAGTATAAGAGCAATAATAACCATTACACAATATAAAATGCTGAGTCATAACCATGCAATATAATCCATCTGAGACACCATCTGTCTAATGAGAAAGAACTGACATAAAACTGGGCATCAATGACTGCTCTGAAAATGACATAAATGGCTACATTGGTTCTCAAATCTGAGTGTCCTGAGACTCAGTCCTGACATGGGAGAGTACAATAGTCCACTAATATGATAATGATCCATCAAAACTGCTCATCTCAACATCTCATATGTAAGAGATATGGCTGAAGAAAGTACTGTGTCTGAAAAATAGAATATGGTAGCCTGGCTACTATATATGTGATAACAGAGTGATTGTTCTTTTTTTGTAGGTATTGAAGAAGAGGTCAACCAAAGACAAGTCTAAAGACTTGGAGAGATTAAAGAAAAAGTTCAAAACCCAAAAGACAAAACCAAGAAGACCAACCACATCCTTTTTGTAAAAGCCATTAAGGCTCCTTCATTTGTCCATTTTTCAAAGTTCTCTTCAAGGGTTAAAATCCCCAAGCATTGTAATTTGATTAATTAAAAGGCAAGTGGGATCAAGCCTCCCATTTTTTCTACTTCCCCTATTTGGGCGAAGTGTGTCTTGTGTCCTTTTTCATCTTTACTTAGCTTAGATCGCTTGTGAAGACTTAGCTTTCATTTTCACTAATTGCTACTTGTTCATTGAGTAGAATTTACTAATTGCTAGATTAGACTTCATTATTTGCATGTTATCTACTTGATGTGTATCTTGCCTTTTAATTGTTAAGCCATAAAAAGAACACAAAGTCTCTTGAACTTGTCATAAGATGTGTCAAGACCACTCTCTATAGGAGAGCATTGTTGCATCTTGCATTCTCATATTAGATTAGATAAGTATCTTGAATCTGACCATAAGGTGGATCAAGGGATCTCTCTGTCGGAGAGCTTTGTTTCTGTGATCTAATTAAATTTACACAACTCATTTTCCCCATAGAATTGGAATTTACGATTTTCTACAGTGTGTATGCTCTACCCGGTTGGGATACCCAGAAGCATTGTAGACTGTTTAATTCACACATTTATTTTCAAATTCACACATAATCAAATTTACCACCCAATAACCAAGGAACCGACGTTGAACGTAATAATCTAAGTGGGCAAATTCTTACTGGGGGCGCTTGGTAGCCCTCCTCGTTTGCAGTGGCTGGTTAGTTATTGAATGCCTCGTTGTAAACTTGGACGGTCCAACATGTCCTTGAACGGAGCCACTTAGAATATTTTCGGATAGATTTTTAGTACCTTTGCGTATCGGTTGTAAATTCCCCTCACCTTAATAATCAAGATCATTCTAAAATACACAATAAAATTTACCAAGAGCATTGCAAAACGATATCACGAACATATCTTTGAGACTTGTATTTCAACATCCCCAGCACACATTTGACTCTATTTTGGCACTGGTCTTAAAATTCTTTTGCATCATCTGATTTGGACCATTTGTCCTTTGTTTATCTAAGTGATTTATTTTGTGTGGATACTTTGAATTCAGTCATCTTATGCAGCTGATCTTGTGTTTTGCAACAACAACTTGGATTGCTTAAATTATTATTGTGTATCTCATAAAAACTCCTAAACAACAGTCATTCACACCATACATCCAAAAACATTTAAAAAACAAGAGCCTTAGACAACTCTTTGTTAGGGACTACCCCCCTTGGCTTCATTAGGAGTTAGCCTAAACGAAGGAGCTGGGATCAAGTGACAGCACCTGGCTCTTTGCTTGCCCCCATGGCCACATCTTTCCCACTTGGGAAACAGTAGTCCAAAAGATTTCTGTTGACGGTGTGCATTCGACAGACAACATCTCTTGCGTCGTTGCCGGGGACAAATTGTTTTGTTCCTGGACGACCTTACCTTAGTTTTTTCTTAGTTTTTACCTTTTTGATAGATTTTTAGTCAAATCAACTCTTTGAAATTAGACTTCAATCCATCGGGCGACTCCACTGTCAAATAGTTTACCAAGGTATTCAACTAGAAGAAACTCTGAAGGCTTCCTCAATTTCATCCCTGAACCTGAACATGTTTATAGGAGGAGATTGAATAAGTTAGTTTCTCGTAGGATCCTTGAGAATCTTGGATTTGAGTCTGTTTTAGACATCCGTAGTTTGTTTTAAGAAAATAATAATAATTGTTTTTTCGACATAATGGGTGAGTACTTTACTCAACTTGACTTCTCTCAGATAGCAGGTCAACCCCATTGTCTTCTAGACAAAGCTATAGAGAAGCTCCCTATGTTCACTGGCATTGATGCCATTACTTCAACCATGCATCTCAGAAGTTTCTCCAGATGTGTCAACGCTTTTATTAGTGATCCTGCACATCAACATGATGATGTTTATATGAAACTCTTTGCTCTTTCCTTGGATGGAAAGGATGGTGATTGGTACAACAATTTACCAGACAACTCCTTTGCTACACTCGCAACCTTCAAAACTGCCTTCACTAACAAGTTTGGTGAAAAGGAGCCTAGGCATTAACTGGCTTCATTGACAAACATAAAGAAGAAGGAAAACGAGACTATGGATGAGTTTAACCAGAGATTCATAGAACTATCAAATGCCATTCCTTCCACTTATAAACCACCTACATCATCTATCTTGGTTTATTACATTGAAGCACTTAGTGGGAAGATGCAATATCAAATCAGGGATAAAGAAGCCACTACTCTTCTAGAAGCACAAGGACTGGCAGTCAAAATAGACAAAAATATGCAGTCTTCAGGTGAATCCAACCTTCCTGGTTATTCAAGGTCCTCAACTCCTTTGAAGTCAAATGAGCATAAAGAAAAGGATTCTTATAAAAAACAAATGATGGAAATGAAGGAAAGACTTGAAAGAATGGAAGACAAACATCTAGCCCAAATGAAAGAAATGAAGAACAAGGTTATCAGTATGGAAAGAGCACAGTCGCAACCTACCCCAAGAACATTCCCTCCAAAAACAAATTGGCAAAGAAAAGCACCCAACCATGAACAAAGGGCCTCCTCATTAATTAGAAGCTGCTAACATGCTTGAAACTTACACCCCATTTTGTAGGGGATGTGAAGACTTTCATGAGGAATCTTCTTGCCATTATGCATGCTATGTTTAGGAGCATGGTATTCTAGAGGGTTGTTGTCCTAAAGCATCATCAAGCAAGTCTGAGTATATAAACAATGTAGGTGACATGCATAATATTTCCAGAGAAAGTTGGAGAGAGGCAAAACAATATAGTCAAAAGCTTGATAACCTGACAAATGTTACAGTGAAAAACCTTCAAGAGAACAGGTTAACAACATGCAAAGGTACAAAGGTGTTACCTACCAGAGGAAAGCAAATGATGGACCTTCCACATAGAATACTCCTAAGGTAACAATCCCAAATGATGCTAATAAGTCAAGTGATTTAAGCTTTGATTTGGGTAATTGGTTGGTTAATACTAAAGTCCCGGTGCTTGTTTTAGAATACGGTAAAATACCTGGACAGAAAGAAAAGATTTTGAAAATCTTAGATTCCCCAACTGATACGAATTCTCCAACACCTTTGAAGCCTCCCACCCCTAAGAAGGTCACTTTCTCAGATACCATAGAACAACCATAACATTGTTTATGCAGATCCTCCTATAATTCTACATACTAGGGACCAAGAAGATCATCCCCCTTTCTATGTATCATTGATGATAGGTGATCTTCTTCTACATAATTGTATGTTAGATTCAGGATCTAGTTCCAACATCATGACTAAAAAGGTCATGTAACAACTCAACATGAAAACTACAAGACCGTACCAGAATGTATGTGCCATGGATTCTAGACCAGTTGAGGTTGAAAGAATGATTGAAAATCAGGCGGTTAGGTTGGCTAGGTATCCGAACATCCATATTACCATGGACATCCTTGTTATCGATGTACCAAATAGATGGGGGATGTTGGTTTCTAGGAAGTGGGGTGCCACTTTAGGAGGATCGATCCAAATGGGTTGGACCTATGCCACTGTGCCCGCATCTGCATATTCGCTTGTTAAATTATATTCTGAGAAGAGAAAAGGTACCATGTTGAAAATCCTAAAAAACCATTGAAACAATGTGTGTATAACACTGATGAGCATGGAACCTATCATGTTAATTTCACCTTTTTGCCCCCTATTCAAGAAGAAATTAAGGATGAAAAAGTTGATGAGTTATGGAGGATGAATTTTGACGGTGCATACGCAAGAGCTGGGAAAGGGGTTGGGGCTGTAATAACTTCACCTAAGGGTAAGATTTTCAACTTTGCTTTCAGGTTAGAGTTTGAGGCCACCAATAATGTAGCAGAATATGAAGCACTTCTACTGGGTATTGAATTAGCCAAGGACATGGGTATAAAATTGCTACGCATAAAGGGCGATTTAGATTTAATAGTCCAACAAATCAAAGGCCAATTTGCATGTAAGTGTCAAAGACTAAAGAAGTATAGAAATGCAATTTGGGACACCATGGAATTTTTTGATGCCCTAAACATAGAAGCAATCCCTAGAGATCAGAATAGTGCAACCGATAAATTAGCAGTTTCAACATCAACACTTCAACCATTAGAAGAAATGTTACAAGGTGACTATACACTTGAAATAAATTTTAGACCATCCGTACCTGATAATGTTGAGCATTGGCAAGTTTTTAATGATGATGAGCAAATCTTATGATTTATTAATAATATAGATGAGTTCTCGCACTTCAAAGCTAATGAGCAGGAGCAGGATAAAGAGTATCAAGGGGAAGGCAACCAGTTCGACAATTCTGTGCCACATGGCTTCGTAGCCTTAGAAAACATTTTCGATTGACAAGATAGAAGGAAGAACAACATTGATTAGATGAAACCGGGAGACTATATTCAGATAAACATTGGGTTGGGAAATGAGCTTAAAATGATAAAAATAGGAAAGGAACCTCGGAAAAGGAAATGAATGACTTAATCAATCTAGTAAAAGAATATAGGGATGTGTTTGATTTTACCTATGATGAATCAAAAGCATATCGGGAAGATGTCTTCCAACACACCATCCCTCTCAAGCTTGAATGTCAAGAAGCCAAACCTTTCCGCCAAAAACCTAGGCAAATAAATTCTAAGTTGGCCCCTATCGCGAAGGAGTTAGAGAAAATGTTAGCATTAGGAATCATAGCTCCTACAAGACATTCAACATGGTGTTCCAACTTAGTAGTAGTCAGAAAAAAGAATGGGAGTTTAAGGATATGCATAGACTTCAGGAACCTGAATATTGCTTGTCAAAAGGACAACTATCCTCTTCCCAACATGGAGACCCTCCTCCAACTGGTCACTGGATCTAGTATGATGTCCATGCTTGATGGATTTTCAGGATACAACTAGGTTGTTATTCAGGAAGAAGACAGACATAAAACTACTTTCACAATCCCTTGGAGTACATTTGAATATGTAAGGATTCCTTTTGGCCTTCTTCATGCTGGGGCTACCTTCCAAAGGGCCATGGACTATGCCTTCAAAGAATTAATTGGCAAAATCATAGAAATTTATCAAGATGATTTAACAGTTTTTTCAAAAGAAAGATCCATCCATGTCAGTCACCTTAAGCAGGTTTTTGAACAATATAGGAAATATGGTATTTCCTTAAATCCAGCCAAGTCTGTCCTAGGCATCGACGAAGGGAAACTCCTTGGACATATTATCTCCAAAGATGGTGTCAAAATTGACCTTGAAAGGATAGAAGCCATACAGAAAATACCTCTTCCTAGGAATGTGAAGGCCCTCCAGTCTTTCAACGAACATATCAACTTTATCAGAAGGTTCATTCCCAATTTGGCCGAGCTAATGAAACCCATGCAAGTGCTACTTAAAAAAGATGCCAAGTTTGTATGGACAAATGAGGGGAAGGAGGCTTTTGCCAGCATAAAAGATGTTATCACTAGGTCTTTGGTCTTACTAAACCTAGATTATACTAAAGACTTTATGGTTTTCTCCTTTCCATCAGAGGATACAATTGTCGGGGTATTGCTCCAGAAAAACTTTGAAGGGTTTGGGCAACCTATTGCTTTCATGAGTAGAGCTTTTACAGAACTCTGGATTGAAATATACGATTATGGAAAAGAAAGCCTATGCCTATGTCAAATCTCTAAAACATTTCAGGACATACATTGGCTATTCAAAGGTCATAGGGTATGTCCCCCATGCCGCAGTAAAAGACATCTTGTCCCAACAGGATTGCTTAGGAATAAGGGGCACATGGGTATAAAAAATTCAAGAGTATGATTTAGAGATTAAACCAACCAAGTTAATCAAAGGACAAGGCTTGGCTAAGATGTTGACTCAAACAAATGAAAAAGCAATAGACATGATTTGTGAAAACACTGGAGTCGAGCCAACCATGACTCTTGGATTGCAAGACCTTGATAACCACTGGTATTCGGATATCACATATTTCCTTTTCCATCTCACCTGCCCGGATCACCTCAAAGGACACAAACGACGGGCACTAAGATTGAAAACCGCTAGATATTGCCTCACTCAGGAGGGTCTAGGTTGGAGGAACCCTGATGGAATCATACTTAGATGCATAAGTGAGAAGGATTCCAGGAGAATCTTAACTGAATTTCACTCAAGATTTTGTGGAGGCCACATCGCAGCAAATACCACTGCCCACAAAATCCTCCGAGCTGGTTACTATTGGCCAACCATCTTTGCAGATGTGCATACACATGTTAAGTGTTGCCAAGAGTGTCAACTCTTCATGGGGAAGCAAAAGCTGGCTTCCCTTCTCTTCACACCTGTAGTAGTCCTTGCTCCCTTTCAGCAATGGGGGCTTGATTTCATAGGGAAATTCAAAGACAATTCCAGCAATGGATTTTGTTGGATTCTCACTGCTACAGACTACTTCACCAAGTGGGTAGAGGCCATACCCACCAAGACAGCCACATAAAAGGTTGTTATGGACTTCATAGAGGACAAGATAATCATAAGATTTGGAATCCCTCTCAAGATAATAACGGATAATGCCAAAGCATTCAGCTCCATCAAGATGACATCTTTTTGTTTTAAGTATTGCATTACCCTATCCCATTCATCTGATTATTACCCATAGGGAAATGGACTTGCTGAGTGCACCAATAAAAATCTAATGAATATCCTTAAGAAAACTGTGGGCAACACCTAACGGGCATGGGATTGCAAGATCAAATATGCTCTTTGGGCTGATAGAATCATGAAGAAGAATTCCACTGGAAAGTCTCCTTTCGAGCTTGTATATGGTCTCACGGCCACCTTGCTCGTCAGCATGCAGATTCCTATCTTCAGAATGACAAGTGAATATGGCACCGAGGGTGAAGAGATGGAACAAAGGATAAATCAGATTATAGAATTGGACGAGAGCAGAAGGGAAACCTTAGATCAAGTCTTAAGGCATTAAGAGAGTGTGAAGGGAACCTTTGACAAATCAGCAAAGCCAAGATCTTTTAAAGTTGGAGACACAGTTCTTTTATGGGACAAAAGGAGAGAGAAACCGGTCAAGCATGGAAAGTTTTTCAGCCTCTAGAGAGGCCCCTTTATTGTATCTAACCTTGCCGAAATGAACTCTTTGATACTCAATACTATGGAAGGAGAAAGGTTACCCCTACCTATGAATGGACAACATTTGAATCTGTTCTACGACAACAACCTCTAAAAAATGACTGTGGGGTCATTTCAGGGCTTTTCTAAACCCTTTCTTGTTGTATTTTTATGTACTTCTATTTTGTATCATATTGTTGTACCATATATGCTCGTATATTAATTTGTATTATATTTCCTGTACATTATGCTTTGTACTTTATGCTTTATATCACATGTCAGAGAAAATACACATTTTTTTTATGTTGGTATCTTTTTGGCATTTTATCATGTATATGTGGGCTTACACACTTTTGTTTCCATGCAGGAAACAAATATTGTAGTGTTCTCGAACACTCTTTTTGATTGATGAATCAAATGAGTGCCCGTCCCATAGTTGGAGCCAGATGTTACCAACTATTTTGTATAATAGTTGAACCTTCCGTTGAGCCGTGAGTTGATGAACATGATCCATGTTCATATCTAGTGTATTAGAGGTTCAGAATTTCATGCCTAGCCAGTTTTGGCTAGTCATTTTTGTTTTTGTACTGAAATGACCATGCCCCATGGGGTTATTGTAATAAAGTGTGCTAGTAGGGGTTTTGAGTGGCTCATTCTCCTAAGACTTAACTATCAACTAAGGTATTCTAGGGATTTTTTTCCCTTGTCGATTATTCTTTTCCTTTAGTCAAGTAATAATCGATGAGTTTTTCTCCCGCTTCCTCCAAAGCTGGAATGCCCGAATTTGAAGGTTCGGCCTTGGGGGCTTATTAGAGTCCAACTGATGAATATGAACCTACTAGACACTATTTGCATGTTCTATGGTCATTTCCTAAGTTCCAGGATGCATTAAAACATTGTCCAATTTTTTTTTCCCCGGACGCGTTGAAGTTTTATTTTTATTTTTATTTTATTTTTGACTATAGAGAAATAATTAAAATTTTCAATTAATTAAACCATTTTTACTATGGATTAATTGAAAATTTTCAAATTATAATAATTAAGTGGTCTAGGGGTGGTTTTTGGCAAATAAAGACTTGTTTTCTAAGCCAAACCACTCATTTACCCCCTACACACACTTATCCCAAGTTTCAGACAGTCATTTGGCCATGTAATTAATATTTTCTAAAAAATTCAATAAATGAGAAATATTAATTAGAATAATAAAAAAATATTAAATTCGAGATAATCCAATTTGCTCCAAAATAATCCAAATGGATTAAATAAACAAGCTAAATGACATGTCAATTGGCATTTAAGATGATTCCAATCACCACTAAAAGGATTCAGTCAGCAATCAGAGCTCTTCC
>LPNX010888987.1:0-12819 GCA_001517045.1 Pseudotsuga menziesii | reverse complement strand
GACGCTTCGGCAACCCTGCTTCCAAGTCATCTTCAGTAAAGAAATTCGCCCTCCTTCAGCTGGCTCACGAATTGGTTGAGGTGGAGGTCATTTATTGGTTTGGTGATTGTTTTGAGGTAGAGTGGGGGCGCCTTTCCTAGGTGGAGGCCACCTCCCTACTCATACCAACCCATAACTCAGTGTTGGGCACTCAATCAACCCCAAGCTTCTCTCAGTCAAGGGAATTGCGCCCTCACTTCACCCTCACCCCTTCATAGATGGAAGATTTGTATTGGTTGATGGGGATATCCAGGAGGGAGAGTGGGGGGCGCCTTGCCAAGGTGGAGGCCACCTCCCCACTCACGCCTACTAGGAGCTTGAGTTAAGCTTCAATCATTGCTCCGAGTTGATCCAATCAAGGGAATTCGCCCTAGTGTGGCTCCTTTCATGCCAACTCTGATTTAGGGTCTTAGCTTGTATCTTTTGTTATAAAAGCAGGTCTCTTACTCCTCATTTGTCATCGAGAAAGTGCAAGAGAAATTTGCCAAAATTGTAATGCTCTTATTTGTTTAATGGAATAAAAGCGACTTTGGAGGTCCATGCATGGTCTTTTTGTGTTGTGATTTCATCTTGTGTGAGGTGATATCTCTCTCAACCCTACTCTCTCTTTTACAAATTGCATGTTCATTGCTAGCTTAGGAAGGCTATCAATCTAGCACAAAAGGTTAGCCATTTATCACCTTTAAGTTGGTTATCTATGCAAGGTCTTTCGAATATCTAAATTGAACAGGACGTAGTCAGTTATACTAATGTTTTTTGGGTATTCGTTTGATTGAGTATTCTAGCATTTGATCTTGTTTGTTGTTGTTCAGAGTTGTTTTTTCAGGGATCGCCGAAGGTGGAGAAAGGGTTGAAGTTCAACCGCTTCTTCACACAACAAGAGCTTTTTATCTAACACTTTCACCTTGCAAGATCTACAAGGCTTTAGCTCCGACTCAAGAAACACAGCCAAAAGGGTCTCTCTTCTCATCCGTCACAAATCAAATTAAAAATTTTCCTTGGTTACAAGATCCACCTTTGCCTCCTCTTCTTGCTCTTCTATTACTGCCCTCTTCCTCACTGTTTTATCCCTTTCTGTAGCCCTCTTTCTTCACTTTTTGCAGCCCATTTTTTCACTATTTGCAGCCACTTTTCCTCACTGTTCGCAGCCCATTCTTCTCTCTTTTTGTAGCCATTGTTCGCTGTCCTCTTTGCTCCCTTTCGCTCCACTTTTCCTTCCTCTTTTTCTCCTCACAACTCTTCACTTTTTGCATTTAGTTTCATTTCGAAAAACTCAAAAAAATTGCATTTAAAAAGTTGTTTTGCATGTAGATTAGTTTCATTTTTGCATCTAGATTTACTTTGGTTTATTAACGAATAGTGGGTGCTTGAGTTATTGTTCTTTTTGTGTAGGTATTGAAGAAGAGGTCAACAAAAGACAAGTCTAAAGACTTGGAGAGATTGAAGAAAAAGTTCAAAACCAAGAAGACAAAACCAAGAAGACAACCCCATCCTTTTTGTAAGAGCCATTAAGGATCCTTCATTTGTCCATTTTTCAAAGGTGTCTTCAAAGGTTAAAATCCCCAAGCATTGTAATTTAATTAATAAAAAGTCCAGTGGGATCAAGCCTCCCATTTTTTCTACTTTCTCTATTTGGGGGAAGTGTGTCTTGTGTCCTTTTTCATCTTTACTTAGCTTAGATTGCTTGTTAAGACTTAGCTTTCATTTTCACTAATCGCTAGTTGTTCATCGAGTAGAATTTACTAATTGCTAGATTAGACTTCATTATTTGCATGTTATCTACTTGACGTGTATCTTGCTTTTTAATTGTTAAGCTATAAAAAGAACACAAAGTCTCTTGAACTTGTCATAAGATGAGTCAAGAGCACTCTCTATCGGAGAGCATTGTTGCATCTTGCATTCTCATATTAGATTAGATAAGTCTCTTGAATCTCACCATAAGGTGGATCAAGAGCACTCTCTGTCGGAGAGCTTTGTTTCTGTGCTCTAATAAAATTTACACAACTCATTTTCCCCATGAAATTGGAATTTACCATTTTCTACAGTGTGTATGCTCTACCCGGTTAGGATACCCAGAAGCATGGTAGACTGTTTAATTCACACATTTAATTTCAAATTCACACATAATAAAATTTACCACCCCATAACCAATGAACCGACGTTGAACGTAATACTCTAAGTGGGAAAATTCTTACTGGGGGCGCTGGGTACCCCTCCTCCTTTGTAGTGGCTGGTTAGTTATTGAATGCCTCGCTGTAAACTTGGATTGTCCAACATGACCTTGAACGGAGCCACTTAGAGTATTTCCGGATAGATTTCTAGTACCTTTGCGTATCGGTTGGAAATTCCCCTCACCTTAATAATCAAGATTATTCTAAAATACACAATAAAATTTACCAAGAGCATTGCAAAACGATCTCACGAACATATCTTTGAGACTTGTATTTCAGCATCCCCAGCACACATTTGACTCTATTTTGGCACTGGTCTTAAAATTCTTTTGCATCATCTGATTTGGACCATTTGTCCTTTGCTTATCTAAGTGATTTATTTTCTGTGGATGCTTTGAATTCAGTCATCTTTTGCAGCTTATCTTGTGTTTTGCAATAGCAACTTGGATTGCTTAAATTATTATTGTGTATTTATAAAAACTCCTAAACAACACTCATTCACACCATACATCCAAAAACATTTTGAAAAACAAGAGCCTTAGACAACTCTTTGTTAGGGACTACCCCCCTTGGCTTCATTAGGAGTTAGCCTAAATGGAGGAGCTGGGATCAGGTGACAACACCTGGCTCTTTGCTTGCCCCCAAGGCCACATCTTTCCCACTTGGGAAACAACAGTCCAAAAGATTTCTATTGACGGTGTGCATTCGGCGGACAACATAAAGGACTTGGCCATCAATCCAATCATTCCAAGGTGTTTTTTCCTTAGTCAATTATGCAATGTTGAATAAGCGATGTATAATTTTCAAGTTTTTCACTGCTCCTCCAAAGTTGGAATGGTCGTCTTGGTGGTTACGCCTTAGGAGGTTATTAAAATTCATGTGTTGATGTATATAAGTGTGTTAGACATGGTTTTGAGTCGTTATGAACATGTACTAGGTCCCCCTTTGTTTTTTCTTAATATCCGAAAAAATAAAATCTTCCGCAATTTTAGGCTATTTTTTATGGTTTAAATGGAAAAATTCAAAATGTAATAAATGTGTGATTCAGAGTCCGTTTTTGGCGAGGATGGGCTCGTTTTCAATCTTGGAGCACCTCCTTTACCCGAGACCTACTTTTCTCGTTCGGGTGACTATTTTGCCCCGTATGGCATTATTTCTCTATCAATGCGACAAAATGCCCAAAAAAGGCAAAAAATTGTCAAATTGACACTAAAGTTAAATGAGTCAAAAGTCAATTTTGATGATGTGGAAGGGGTGGCAAATTGTTTTATATGATAAGCATATTAACACTTAGGATAAAAGGAAATCATTATTTATTAATGTGAGGAGGCTAGCGAATGACCAAAGTGAGACTTACGCATCCCATCGTGGACCCTCACGTTGGTTGATGTGGCATTATTCTCATGCGCTTGGAGTTATATGGTGTCACCTTCCTAAATCAAAGGTAAGTCATTCCTTGATTTAAGCATGTGACTTGGAGTGTGATGTGAGTATCTCACGTTGGGAGGTTGCGCTAACTGCTTGAGCTCACGTGTGGATTCGTAGGTGTGGTTCGGTGGGGGAGTTAGGTGAGGGCGCATCTCCTTATGGATATGTAGCGCCTCCTAACTCCAATCACTCTAATCAATCCCCCTTTTCACTCAAGCAATCTCATGTTAACAGCCTGTCTACTTGAGTTGTTTGGTGCACCCCCCAAGGGTTTGTAAACTCTATAAAAGCAAGTTCTTTTTCCTCATTCTAGACGGAAGCAAAGAGCCTCTTCTCTTGTATCATTGTTATTGTTGTTTATGAATAAAATTTGAAAGGCTTAGGAGACTCATGATCTATGGCAAGTTGTGCATGTGGTGATTTCTTTGTGAGGTAATATTGTTCAATTATTTTTCTTTGCATAACTAATAGTCTGGCTTAGAGGGCTCTCTGTAGCACGTAGGGTAAGCATTTGCAGCTGTCATTTTGCTTCTTTACTTTCTTGCTATTAGCGATCTAAGAGTTCATGCTTTAGTCGGTTATATTTCATGATCTTTTGGTTTTCTAATTGTGGGGTGTACCAGATCTAATTCGTCTTTTGCAAGCCTGATAAGTGTGCAGATTACCATACCGATTGAAAGGTTGAGCTCGGTCGCATCTCCTTTGCTTTGGATTATAGGTTGATACGAACACATAAGTATTCCTTGCCCGCATAAAAAATCCTTCCAATCTTGCAAGAAAGATTCAAGACTTGAGCAATTTTTCTTCTCCTTCTTAAAAGTTTAAGGCTTTCTCTCTTGGTTACATTTGAATCAAGCTTGGATCTATTTAAAAAGTTTATTACACATTCCTTAGCTTGTTCACTTGCTAGTTCTAAAGTGCCTCTAAATCGCAATTATAAGCCTAGATTTAGCATTATTTACTCAATACTTGAAGCAACATAATTTTCCATTTTTTTTGCAAGTATTAAGTAGTGTAATTTTTATTGTATTTTTGTACTAATCTACTAATCCGTGATCATTTAACTTGCTTGTTTTTAGCATGTCAGAGGAAAAAGGAAGGGAGGTGTTGTCGAAAAATCAATCTTTTGGTCATTCAAAGCACCCACGATCCTTCTACCATCCCCCTCCTTCATTCCTTTTCTTCCCTAAGCAAGTTTGTAATCCTTTTTGACCCATTTTCAAGGGTCAAAAGACATTTCTTTTTCTTTTAAGCATTGTAAGTAATTATAAATAAAAAGCAAGTGGGATTACAGCTCCCACAACCCTTCTTCCCCCATTTGGGGGAAGCCTGTATCTATCCATTTATTTGCTTTATACTCACATAGTATTAAAGTAGTTTCGTTTTTTCCTTTTTGAAAATAAAATAGATTAATCATTTTGCTTTAAAGTTTCATATTTTCTTTTTCACAAAATTGGATACTAACCCAACCCTGCTCTCCCAAGTACGACCTCCTGGCCTGAAAGAGATTATTGGCTGTAGTGATGAATGAATTATAGATATTACAAATCTTGGAAGCCTTGCCAGCCAGTATCCTCTGGTGGGTTCTTCCAAAACAGACCGGATATAAAACTGTCAACAATAGTTACTACCTAGTTGATTGGAGCTTGCTAGTGCTTGTTGCAGCAGATAACAGGACGATAATTGCTATAAAAGCTGAGCGAATCACACTAACACACTAATCATAACAGGATGAATATCTTTTTTCATCTTTCCTTTATGTTTGAAAGTAAATTTCCCTGACTATCTTGCAACACAAGCACACAATTTGTCCTTGAAGGGTTGTACATTTGTTACTTGCTTTCACTAAATATAAGCAAACATTTGCCTCTACTGTGTATGCTCTACCCCTCACGGCTTAGTCTGAGAGTTGGGGATATCAAAAGCGGTATTGTGCATTCATGAATCCCTCACATCTAATTAATGAACTCATATTAATAAAATTTACAACCCTTAAAACATTGCGAAAATCTGGCGTAACGAACCTAGGGAACAGTGGGCAAATGAAAAATGAAAAACTCACATAATCTATGGCAAAGAAATTACCATAAACCTTACCAAAGCAAAGAAGTTTTTTTCCTTGGCCTCCCAAACTTGAGTAGCTACTTGAGGATTGGAAGCAAATCATTTAAGAACACACACAAGATTCCTCCAAAGATTTCAATTAACTAAGCCATATGGCTGAAAATTACAATGGCCCCAAAATGGGAGAGAATGAGAGCAAGAGAGAAGAGAACGAGCAAGAGCATTCAAAGTTTTAACTCAAATGAGGAGGGGCCTCCTTAAATAGGAAAAAGGTGAGAGGGACCCGTCTTGCATGCCCAACGCATGTCACTTGAATGGAAGAGGGGCCCATGACGGGGGGGTGCACATCCTTGAGGAAGTGCCTCCTTGGGTTAAAAATCAAATAATGTGGGGGGGGGACCCCCCTCTTATGCTTTGATAACCATTGCTAGGTCAAAAGAGGGGGACCCATGGAGGTGGGATCCCTATTTTTTATTTATTTTCCAATCTTTGAATTTCCATGGTTGAGAGGGCGCCTCCCTAGGGAGTCAACTTTATTTGTGAGATACACTTTCATAGGGGGGCCTTTATGCTTCAAACATTACCTTGGGTACATAATATAACCTTTATAAGCTTTACTTCCCCACTTTAGGTGAATTTAGGCACTTTTCCAAAATTTGGTTTGCTAATTATTTGTCAATTTTCCTGATTTCCTTGACTGACTTATACAAATGTGTCCAAAACCTTAGGAAGATTTTTTTGAATGACTTCAAACTTTGCCCAAGGGTGTAGGGGGACTCATGCCATTGATTTTGAGTACCCATACCCCCATTTGTGGGTACTAGGTGCCACTTAACCCTCTTTTCATTACAACATTTTTATGTTGAGGGACAAATTTTAATCACCAAAAATAAAAATAAAAATCCTAGGTAAAACTTATTGAAATTTCGCAAGACTTTGGATAGTGTCTGGCATGTTAACATAGAACATTCCTGGGCCTTAGTCACCCCTTGGACTCTATCATTAGAATGCCTTTCACTACTTTGGAGGTATTTTTGAGTGAAAAACTTGGATAATTAAAATCACTAAAACAGAATTTTAATTATTCAAGGGAAAAAAAACTTGATGAAAGGACTTCCCTAATGACAAAGTCCTAGGTAACTAAGTTATACAAAAACTAGACCTTCATGTTGATATATCATTACAAAATCCGCCACAGGGGTGCGAAAATTTCACGAAGAAAAGATAAGAAGAAGCGTTGCCTCGTTTGAAAAAACTTTATTAGGCACTTCCTTCTCATCTTCAAGGCACATGGTACATGTGCATGGTACATGGTTGGCAACCTAGTCAGTTAGGTGGTCAACATTCTGGCTCCAACACGGGGATGTGTGCTTGATCGTTGGAAAGCATGCGAGAAGCTTAGAATCTGCAATAAGAAATCTCAACATACCCAATATAAGCAACATGTGTGAAATTATAAACAACAAATAAACAATTAAACGAATGCGTAAATCATAGAAGCCCATATTACATAAATACATCTAAGTCTATGTATATGCAAAAAATTACTAAATAAAAGAATATCAAAGAAAGGTTAGAGATACATTACAAAGGGTGCCCCTTTGGACACCAAAAACTCCTCACATGTCACTGGTAAGTTCATGGGTTCACCATCCAAATGGATAAGGTGGAAAGAATTGTCCATGCTACATCCCTGATGACAAATGGACCCATCCATAAGCTGTCAAATTTTCCATGCTTTCCTGGGTTCTCCCTTCCTTTATCCCATAACAAAATTGTATCCCCAATATTGAAAAATCTTTCCCTTGTTGTCTTGTCAAATGCCCTTTTAACCTTTTCTTGGTTCCTATAATTTTGCTCACAAGCTCGCGTTCTACTTTCATCAAATTCAATTATCTGATTAATCCTTTTCTCAACTGCATCCTCACTTGAACTAGATGTCTAAAGCAAACCATACAGCGGAAGCCTAAGGTGCACTAGCAACTGAACATCCAAACCATAAACTAACTCAAATGGACTTTTTCCTGTAGAAGACTTCTTTGTTATCCTATCAGCCGATAATGCATACTTGATTTTACTATCCCATGCCTTCTTGTTTTCCCCAACAATTTTCTTGATTATAGTCATTAGATTTTTATTACTTGACTTTGCTTGACCATTTCCTTGAGGATAGTAATTTGATGAGTGAGACAAACTAATGCCATGTTCAAAACAAAAAGATGAAATCTTTGCTGAGCTAAAGGCCTTTGCATTACCTGTGGTTATCTTAGCTCGAACCCAAATCTTGTTATTATTTTGTCTTCAAGAAAGTCTATGACCACCTTTTCAGTTGTTTCTTTAGTAGGAACGACTTCAACCGATTTAGTGAAATAACCTGTAGATGTTAGGATCCATGAGTAACCATTACTCTAATTATTTTTAAATTTGCCTATGAAGTCCAAATCCCACTTCTGAAAATGAGCTTCTACAATGACTGGTTGTAAGGGCAAGGAGCCTAACTTTTATTTACCAATGAAAAGCTGACAAGGCTCACAACATCTCACAAACTTATGGACATCCAAAAAGATGGAAGGCGAGTAGTAACCAGCTCTAAGGATCTTATGAGTTGTGGTTCTAGCTGCATAATGACCCCCACAAAATCCAGAATGAAAATCATTTATGAGACTTTTGGCTTCATCTTTATCAACACATCTAAGGATCAACCCATTCGAATTCTTCCATCCTAGTCCTATTTGAGTAATGACAAATTTGGTTATCTTTAACCTCAAGGCTCTTCTCTTATGGCCCTCAAGATCACTTGGGCATGTGCCATGCTTTAGATAGAAAATAATATTTGCATACCATTCAACTTGTTCTAACTTGAAGATTTTGGGAATATTTTGGTTCATCATTTTAGCAAACAATGTCCAATGCTTTTCCGTTTCCTTCAATCAACATTTGGGCTAGGCCTTGTCCTTTTCCACCTTCTTCTTGCACCTAACCCTTCAGTTTGAGATAACACATCTTTGACTACCGAGTTAGGAACATATCTAATTACTTTAGAGTACCCAATAAAAGTTCTGAAATGTTTAAGGGACTTAACCAATACATATGCTTGCATTTCAACTGTATGATACTCCAACTCTGACTTTTGCAAGGCCCTACTCATGTAAGAAATGGGTTGGTCATGACCTTGGTCATTTGTTTGGAGCAAGACACCTGCAATGGTATCTTCTGAAGCAAAGGAGACAATTTTGAAGTCTGTAGAATAATCTGGACTTACTAGGACAGGAGCTTTATACACGGATGCTTTTATTTCCTTAAAGGATTTCTTACCCTAGTCATCCCATTCAAATTCGACATCTTTCTTAAGCAATTTGTAAAATGGCTTGGCTACTTCTGCATAGTTTGGAATGAACCTATGAACAAAATTTGTTTTTCCAAGGAAAGACTGGAGAGACTTCTTTGATGTGGGCAATGGGATCTTTTCAAAGGATTCAAATGGGATCTTTTCAAAGGATTCAACTCTTTCAGGATCTATTTTAACCCCATCTTTGGAGACTATATAGACCAAAATTTTTCCGTCAGTTACCCCAAAAACTGACTTAGCTGGATTTAATGAAATTCCAAATTACCTGCGTCTTTCCAAAACCTGTTTTAAATGTTTGATGTGGATCCCCCATCTTTTGAAAACACTGTTAAATCATCTTGATAAATCTCAATGATTTTCCCTATCAACCTTCTAAAAGCATAATCCAAGGCCCTCTGAAAGGTGGACCTAACATTAGATAAACCGAAAGGCATTCTTACAAAATGGAAAGTGCTCCATGGGGTTGTGAATGTAGTTTTATGTTCATCTTCCTTTTTAACCATTATTTGATTATAACTAGAAAAACCATCAAGCATTGACATCTTTCCATAACCTATTACTCTTTGTAGTAGTGTTTCCATTTTGGGAAGGGGGTAAAGATCCCTTTAACAACCTACATTCAGATTTTTGAAATCCACACATAAACTTGTTGCCCCATTTTTCTTTCTAACCACTACTAAGTTTGAGCACCAAGAAGAATATCTTGTTGGGATAATTATCCTAGCTGTCAACATTTTTTGTAGTTCTTGTTGAACTAAGGGGGCTAACTTAGGATTCATCTTCCTTAGTTTCTGTTTAAAGGGCTAAGCTCCTTCTTCCAAGGGAATAGTGTGCTGAAGCACATCCTCATTATAGACTTTCAGCTCATCATATGAGAAGGCTAAAATGTCCCTATATTCTTTCAATGATTTTACTATTTGGTCCCTTTCCTCTTTTGGGTTGTTCTTTCCCACTTTTATCATTTTAGGCTTCTTAATTGATTCTATGTTGATTTCAACATGTTCACCATATTTTAAACTTTTTTCTTCTTTATTTTTGTAACCATCATTCCTATCAAAGAAATGCTCATAATAAACAAGATTTTTAGGCACTAGATTGACTTGCTGATCATACTCTAGATGATGACATCCTTCCTCCTTATGACTAATTTCGAAATCAACAAACTCATGCATATTATTCAAAAAAATTAATGACTTACTTATCATCCCTGAAGACTTGCCGATAATCAACATTGTCGGGAACTGAAGGCTTGTTGCCGCGTAATACACACTTTATGATACGGGAAAGTCTCCAACCCGCTTTGTGTGTCCTTGGGGGCAAGTTAGAGCTTGGGACCACTGTCACCACAGTCCACAACTCCTCCGTTTAGGCTAGATCCCAATAGAGCCAAGGGGGGTAGTCCCTACGGAATACTAAGTTCCAGATTTATTAATTAATTGCAAATTAATCAAAGGGATCCTTTTAAGGTTACAAAATTACAAGACCAGTGCCTAGATTAAATGGAGTCAAAAGATTACAAGTTACAAACTTACAAAAGAGTAAGAAAGATTATCCACAGTTGTCTAAGCTAAGCAAGATTTACAATATTAATCATATGAAGAAGCGCCAAAGAATTACACAATATGAACAAGTTATTATGTCAAAGATCAAAGGACAAATTACTTTCAAGTTACAAGGCTAAACAATGCAATTACTTAAGCAAATGAATTAAAGGTGCTACCATATGAGATTGCAAAATTAAAAGAAAATACTTGTAACTGAGAAATGAAAGTGCTTGCAGTAAAAGCCTTGAACAGCAAGACAAAGATGAAAGCAAATATAACTGAAACGTAAAGTGCTGGAAGTAAAAATTGTAGTGCAATGTTGGAATGAAATAGCGATTGAAATAGGGGAGTGTTGTAGAACCGGTTTTGAAATGTCTCTTGGTTTATTTTAGTTGATTTTATTAAAGTTTTACTTCTTGGATTAAGTTTTAGAATCGGTGGTGTGACTACCCCGATCTAGTTCTTCTCAAATCGAAGAGGGAGTGCTGTTGCGCTCAACAAAGTGGGAACGAGCCCACCCGTAGCTCACAGGTCAAACCCCAATGGCCTGGTGCTCAATAAGGAGGACGTCAAAGCGCCTAGAGACCCCCCACGGTCTACTACCCCAGGTCGCCCCCAAGGTCACTGCTTTTAATCAACCGGAAAATCACTAAATGGATGCCTATTAAACTAAGACTTCCCTGTCCCCTGGTCGTATCTCGGAGTACCCCGGAGGGTGATAACCGAGTAGAGGAGCAGGATGTGGGAAGTTGCTGTTGGTAAGTTTTAAGATCAAGTTTTATCTGGGTGATTAACATGCAAGGTTTATTTTAAAGCGATCAACAAGATCAACCAAGCTATATCCCTTATGGGAGGTGCCGGTATTTGATCTTGGACTTGTAAAATAAAATGTTTGATTGTGGTACAAGAAAATAAGGTTATCTTAATTACCTAAGCCCCCACTTCTCCTGTTTTTCATATCCGGCTTGAAGTCCCTAAAGGGAGATGACAAGCGGATAGAGGATACACAGGTTTAATGGGTTGTATGATTAC
This sequence comes from Pseudotsuga menziesii, assembly GCA_001517045.1. Classification (NCBI taxonomy): domain Eukaryota; kingdom Viridiplantae; phylum Streptophyta; class Pinopsida; order Pinales; family Pinaceae; genus Pseudotsuga; species Pseudotsuga menziesii. The sequence continues at coordinate 1,192 of LPNX010888987.1, read as the reverse complement.
TTTTAAACAAAAATGAAATTTGCATAAACAGAACTTGAAACAAATATTATCCTACTTCCTACTCTATTTCCTAACTTATCTACTTATGGATTACAAAAGCTTATAAAACTTTACAGAATACCCCAAGAGACTCTCGTTGGGGTTTACAATAAATCAGGAAAATATGAAAGAGAGGGTTGAGGGTTTGAACCCCTTTTGAAACGGTTGAAGTTTGAAGAGATCCTGGGCCTATTCGGGCATCAAATCTCCTTCACTCATGCATAACCTGTCATAAACCAGCAAACTATTCTTCGCTGGAAATCACAGAAAACACTAAAAATTTGTTGTTAAAACATTAGTACAAATATTTACAAATTTACATAAAAAATCTGAATGTGAAATATTGCAGAAATAAGAGATTTAAAGGGCTGGAAAGTGAGTTTTCAGCCACCTAAACAGTGTTTGAACAGCAGAAATATAAGCCCTAACTAATATATAATAGGTTGGGGCCCTAAAACAAGGGTTATATTCACTATACAGTGAATAAAACCCCTTTTTAGGTAGGCTAAAAGTAGATGGCCGAATTTAAAATATGCCGGAATGAAGCCCTTGGAGAGGTCTCCTTGATTGGTCAACCTGCAAAAAGTCTAGATCTGCAAACTATCGTAAGGCTAGTGGAGAATATCTAACACTTCCTGCAAAATACTTTGAAAGACAATGTTAGATCATTCACAAAAGAAAGTAAAAGCACTTTTACTCTCTAATCTCTCCACAAAATACTTTGTGGGGAGCTAACTAGACTAGTACAATAATGCAAAACTAGAAAAATATACAGGTTACCTCGAGAGTAGTGGATCATGAAAGAATTTGCAGCATAGTGTCCCTCCAAAGAAATTTTATTAAATGGCCCAACTAGGGCAAAGCTTCCAATACAAAGTGTAGCAAGAAAATACAGGATTAAGAAATTTCCGGCAGCATAACAATAGCATATGAGATCATGTCAAATGAGGGAGTGAGACCCCCATTATATAGTTGAGGAAGACCCCAACCCCTTGAAGATCAACGGCCAAGATTAGATCTAGATCTAGATTAGATCTCCACCACTAGATCTAAGTATTTGACTTTGCATCCTCCTCAATCATTCTCCACCCTTAGATTACTTTTCAATCCATGGCTTAGATGCTTGATCCATGTCACAATAAAGCTTAACCCT
>LPNX010888984.1:34320-59488 GCA_001517045.1 Pseudotsuga menziesii | reverse complement strand
TCCTAGTGTGGGGCCGCAGGAGACTTTGTCAATCATAATTCATAATTCCTATTCTGATCTTTACTCCGCACCAAATCATCTTCAGTCCCAACTCCGTGAAACATTTGATTACACAAATTTCGCTAAAATTGCAAGAGGTGTGTAGAAGTGAAACTGCTGGCCGGAACTCCACGACGGATCATTTTATCTCAATCCTCCATTCTTACACATCGCTGACCACCAGCACAAACCCTATAGAAAACACAATTGCTTGCTTGGCACGGCCACATTCTGTTTTTGTTACAAACCCTAAGGGTTATAATTTGACTCGTTAGGTACTCGATTAAACCCCATGTGTCCTAATTTGGCCGGTTGCATCCTTGCTTCTTTTCTTCTTGAACCCTAGCAGGCCAGGCTCTTTCTTTAGAGCATTCTCTGGCTGGCTAGTTAACCCTAAAATGTGCACAAAAGAGAAATACCATGTCATGAAGTTCCATAGAAGTAGGTCAACAGAACAATTGCTTGCATTCCACGCACACGTGTCATATTCGTATTCAGATCCAATTAATTAAAGAGTCTTAGCTTTTACATTCTTGTCGGTCAATTTAGTCGGTAGCTGTTTCCTTAGCCAATAATTAACATTTTCCTTGATGTTACGTGGCAACTTACATATTCGGTTGTGCCAGACCATGGCCCTGCGACAATTTGTTTTTTTGACATCCAAACAAATTCAGGTAACGGAATCTACTGGTATGTGCCATGCGCTTCCCGTGTTTGCTTGATGATGAGGAACTAACAATTCCATAAAGTTGTCGCTGTTTCAATATCTCTGGGAGAACCATATCAATGTCTGCTAATTCCATCAGTTACGATTCACAGCCATGCCATCCCTGGAAGAGCTCATTCCCTCAAAAGAAGACAGAGATTTTCAACCCTGTAAGTTTTGTGTAGAATTTGGGTGGAAAAATATGAACTAGAATCACAGAAAAATGTTGAAAGGTCAAATCGTAAAATGGTGACTGTGTTCAAGAAGCATTGAATTCTGTTGATTTCCTATTTATGCTAGTCTATAAAAAAAACTTGCATATTTGTATAACATTATAAATTTATAATAAAATATAAATAAACTATTCTCACAACAATGATATTAATTTATAGTCTTATAAGCTATTATTTCTCATTTCCTATTTATAGTCTTATGCTACATTGCAATAACCTATATCATATTTAAATGGACATTTTTTAATTCATTTTTGTTTTAATTTCTTTCAAATTGTAATTATATTTGTTTTATCATATATTTTTATAGCAAAATTATCCTATTCCTATATATTTTCAATCTCTTCTTAGGAGGCAGGTACTAAGCAACTTTGTTGCTTATTCCACTTGTTTTTATTTAGATATCTGTGGACATAATCCCACCTACACTCTACACTCTAAGAGTGAGTTAAGGTACCCATCCCTCCATTGAGTCGTGCACATTATTTTTCTAGGGAGTCATGGATATATCGGCGGTAAGGGAAATGTTTACGAACTTTCTTTTAAAAAAAATGTTGTAATTAGAATGTACAAAATTAAAGTAAATATCTAAAGCTAGTCATTTAAAAATTAGATGAATAAATTTAATATAGTATGAATAGCTTAATTACATTTCAAGAGAGTAAACAACATGTTAGATAGATCCATTTAAAATTCAGCACCATTAAAACTTTTATGATTTAGAGAAAAGTTAATCATTGTTAATCAACCGTTGCAATGTTCTCAACATTTATATATATTGCTTTATGTAATCGCATATGGAAATATAACTCTTTTATATGATTTCATAATTGAAAAAATAATTCTAATTTAAAACTAATATAGTTTTTTTGTAATTGCGCCGAGAGGTGCTCTATAGCCCAGGATGGGGGAGATCTTGTAACGTTACGTAACGTATGTAACGTTACGTAACGTTATTTTTATTAATAAAAAATAAATTTCCTAATTATAGGCCAAAAATAAATGTCGGACACAAAAACAATCTAATATGGGGGAGATGTTGTAATCTTCCTACCTAACAAAACACTAAAAATGTAAAAATTTAATTACCCGTAAAAAAATATGTGGGTCAGGAAAAAAACACAATATGGGGGAGATGTTGTAATGTTTCTACCTAACATAATAATAATAAAAAACAAATTGAATTATCCGCAAAAAAATGTTGGCCTTGCACATGGTTTTAAAACCATGTGCAAGGCATCCTAAACAACCCATGGCTTTATTGTGCATGGTTTAGGAGGGCCTTGCACATGGTTTTAAAACCATGTGCAAGGCCTCCTAAACAACCCATGGTTTTATTGTACATGGTTTAGGAGGGCCTTGCAAATGGTTTTAAGACCATGTGCAAGGCCTCCTAAACAACCCATGGTTGTAGGAAGGCCTTGCATATGGTCTTAAAACCATGTATGGGGAAATGTTGTAATGTCCATTCCAAACAAAATAAAAAATAATAAAAAATAGTATATGTCGGCCATAAATAATATTAAATATTAATAATAAAAATATTATATGTGGACCTTAAATAAAAAGATGTGTCTTTTGGTTTGAATCAAATCAATGGATACCTAAAAAGAGCTTTGCACCTCGAGAGATTTGATCCCTCTCGGTGCTTGATAGAGCCTAGGATTTGGATCTATGTTGGTTTATTAATATGATTGAAAATTTTAAAAATATTAAATAATATTTAGGAAAAAATATCATGTGTAAAATGTAAATGCAAAGTGAAATGTTATTTCATTAAAAAAATATTTAAGTTTTTTTCTCTGAAAAAAACCTTTTTTGATATTCATAATTGAATAAAAAAAAGATCACATACATCTCATCTTCATAGTTTTTTCAACTTTGTCATACTCTTACAAAAAATAGAAACGATCTCTATCAACATGAAGCTACACCTTGACCTGTCCATGACACAGAGGAACCCTGAACTTCTTCCAAAATTCTAAATTTTGCAAAGTTTGCTTAAAAAAACCAAATATCTAAAAGACAAGCATAACACAGAAAATGATTAATCTATGATGATTGATCCCTCTAACGAGATCTTCCCCTCTATAACCTCTTGGAAAAATAACTAGCCAAAAAAAAAGATTCCATTATTTACAATCTGTCCGCTTCTCTATTGTAAGATATTGATATATGCATAAGGGATGGCTCAAGAAAGGAATTTTCCAAAACCTTCATTATTTTGCACAAGCCCTTCAAATTGATGACCTGCAAGTTGAAGTTTCCTTTTGTCCATTCTATTACAACCTTGTAGTCTCCATTGATAATCAAAGAGTCAACTCCACAATTCTTAGCAAAGAAGAAAATCCCCCAAAGGTAGAGGAGATCTACTCTTGTGTTACTCCCAGCATCACCTCCCATTCAAATACCATGCATGGGCGCCTTTGGTCAACCAGTTTCCCTATTTTATGGAGTGGGAGCACAACAAGGACTAAAATTTCATAAATAAGGGAGCATGTGTAACCAGAATGATCAAATGTGGGAAGCCGGGTGCATTAATGAGTCCAAAACACCAAAAGGACCTTGCTTGATCAACACAACCTAGTTTTGGACCATATAACATAAGTATGAAACTAATGAAAATGTGTCCTAGGTGTATGAACATAGTAATAAGGTGGTATAATTCTCTAACACCCCCACTTAATCTCGACTTACTGTAAATACATCACAAACTTATTGAGGCCTTGTCAATTAAGGCTCAAGTCACCTCTTACAAAAGTTGATTTGTCCATATAACCAAGGTAAGGAGGAAAACCTCATGGGAACAAAACCTCCCCTCAAAAATGGTCATGGAGCTAATATAATTGAATATCAGCAATCACCATGTATCACCCACACCAAGAAGTGATCCCATATAGTTTAATGTCTTCTCTATGAAGCTCTTGGTGAAGATGTCAACAGTTTACTTTGCAGATGGGCAATACTGCAATGATATCACTTGCTCATGCACCAAGCTCCTGATGTAGTGCATGTGTATTTCTATGTGCTTGGTCCTCCATCTCTGCACCAGATCAGCGGAAATATTTATTATACTTTTATTATCACATGAAATGGATGTGGGTGAATCAAATGTGAATCCAAGTTCCCCAAGAATACCTTACAACCACACACATTGTGTAGTTGTGTTCACTGCTCCTCTATACTCGGCCTTAACTGAAGAAACGGCCATCATATGGGACAATGTGAAATCATGAATACTTAACTTGAAGTGTAATTTCTATCAATGGAATCTTCATCCCAATCAGAATCAGTAAATCCAACTAGTTCTAATGGAGAGGCTAGCAGCATAGTGTACCCCGAAGTGTTTGGTTCCTTGCACATAATGCAAGATCCTTTTTGCATACTTCCAATGGATCTCATGAGTATCCTACATTAATATTGAAACAACACCTACAACATAAGCCAAATCAGGTCGAGAGTGTGTGAGATAAAACAAGCTCCCAACTAGTTGCATGTACAACGAGTTGGCCACCAATGGAGATGCACCAAAATTACCTAGTTTTATTCTTGAAAGGAATGGGAACTTAGTTACCTTACATTCAGCCATATTGAACTTCAATAATAGGTATGCAACATACTTTTATTGGCTGAACTTGATCCATGTATCATATTTCTCAATCTCCAAGTCAAGAAATTGTTTCAACGATCCAAGGTTAGTCTTATAAAACTCACTATGCAAAGAGAACTTTATTGATCCTATATCATCAATGAAACTTCCTATAATCAAAAGGTCATCAACATACAGTACTATCACATACAATAAATCACCAATATGCTGAAAATATACAATAGGATCAAATTTTCATCGCTCAAATCCTAGTGAAAGAAGGAAGCTATCCATCTTGACATACCAAGCCTTGGGGGCTTGCTTGAGGCCATAGGGTGACTTCCTCAACCTGAAAAGAAAAAGTGAAGGACCATGAATGAAACCTTCAAGTTTCTGCATATATATCTCCTCATGAAGGTCTCCATGAATAAAATCACTCTTCACATCCATGTGGTGAACCTCCCATCGCTTAGATGCAGCAACATGGCTAAAACTAGCTTGATTGAGTACATCTTTGCAACCAGTGTGAATGTCTCTGTATAGTCCACTCCTTGGACTTGAGATAAGCCTTTGGAAAAAAGCCTAGAATTTTGCTTGATATATGAACCATCTTCAGCCACTTTGGTCCTATAGACCCACTTACATTGCACTAGCTTCCTCTGGGAGGGTAGGGGAACCAACTACCAAGTTTTATTGTATTGCAAATACTTGAAATCTTCTTGCATGGATGTTTTCCATATTGGGTAAATTGAAGCTTCTTGATATGTCTAAGGATCATATCCAACCATCATAAATCATCTCTATGGAATATTCAATTCACAAGTGGAGAAAACATTGTGAAATTGAGATCTAGTCTTCTTAGAATCTAGTGGATCTCCAACAAGCTCACCGACTGCTTGTATGGTTTTCTCAACCCTCTTTAGCAGAAAGGGTGAGTCATGATATGAATGCATGTCATCATAATAATCATCATAGACATCAGAATCAGAAAAATAAGAGGAAGAATCATCACTTACATCATCATGGAGTGGAGGATGTGAGCAATCCCCTTGAGCTAGTTCGATCTCTTGCATGGGATGTTCTTCAAACTGTACACTCCTTTCAATGAATGTTTTCTGAGATGAGTGATCAAAGAGATTGTATCCATTTGAATATTCAGCATATACAGCCATAGCAGACTCCTTTCTTTGAGTTTGCAAGACCTTTCTCTTCTAGGGAGGAATTCTAGCCCAAACCTTTGAGCCAAAAACCCTGAAATGAGAAACATTGGGCTTGTGACCACTCTAAGCCTCAAATGGAGTTTTTCCTTCCAATTTTTTGTGTGTATATATGTTCTAAACATATGCAGCACAATTGATAGCTTCATCCCATATCTTAGGTGACAAATCTTTTTCCTCCATCATGCATGTTTCCATCTCTTTAAGAGCTTTGTTCTTGTGATCTACAACACCATTTTGTTGTGGTGTGTAGGGAATAAATGTTGCATATGAATGCCACTATCATGACATATATGTTGTAAGTTATTTTTTATATACTCCTTTCCATTGTAAGTCCTAAGGACCTTGATTTTATTCCCACACATGTTCTCAACTAAATCCTTGAACACTTTGAAAGTCTCAAAAACTTCAAATTTTGTTTGAGAACATACACCCAGCAATACCTTGAGAAATAATCCCAGCAATACCTTGAGAAATAATCTATAAAAGTAAACACATACCTTGAATTCCCATATGAGGGTGTGGGAAGAGGCCCTATTATTAATTATTGCACATGATCTAGGAACTAAGAATCAATCTCATGAAAGAATAATCAACAAATACTCATGAATTGGTATTAATCGGAACCGGAATTGGTTTCCTCTCTGTATATTTAATAAACAATGAATGGTTACAATACCAATGTCAAGAAATATCTTAACTCCATGAAGAATTCAAATACCTAAGGAGACAATTCGAATTCAGTGAGTGAGTCTAGCTTAACTGACTCTCAACCATTGGTTCACACTCAGTTAACCACTTGACCAAAACCCTAATTGAAGTCGGAGTGCAATAAATTATTGAATCTCAACTGAAGGAGATCAAACACATGTCATATCAAGCCAACCATCAAGTGATAGTGCTCCATGACTTCAATGAACCCCGATGAGGTTAACTGAAGCTGAACTGACCATCAGAAGTTGGTGGAGGCACCTTGTTGACTCCAGATCATTAAATAATAATAAATAATCATTAAATAATATTTTTAATGACAGGAGGCACCTTAACTGACTGGTTGAACTGATTGTAACCACCAGTTAGCAATTAGGTGCATTAATGTCATTCAGATCACCCCTAGAGTGCTCCAGTTAGCTTCCTTGACTATAGGAGAAGACTAAGTTATCCTCCTTGACTGTAGGTAGGCGTGGATGTGACTGGATGATGGCAATTAATGCTCCATTGATGTCAATTAATGTTAATTATACTTAGGATAATGGTTTAACTAGGCCAATTTGACAAAAAGAGTGTGTATGATGGTAAATGTCTCCAACACCTATGAGATCTGAATGGATTAGATCAAGCACTTGGACAACCCTCCTAGCCTTCCCTTTTTCGTATTTGTGCTCAACATGTTTACCCATTATGCACCCTTTGCAAGTGCCTTTGGAAAAATTTATGGTAGGAAGCCCTAAACCATGCTATCCTTACTTAGAGCTTGGAGGTACCTGTATTTGAGATGGCCATACCTCTCATACTGCAACTTTCTTGTCTCATTGGCATGTGACAGGAGCGCATTTCCTTGGGAGTAGGGGAGGAAGTGAGAGAACTTATACATTCTCAGATCATTGTTACCCACTACAACAACTTGGCCTGTAGAGATTTATGATATCTCCACATCATCTTGAGTAAATTTTACTCTCTTGGTTTTACCTCTGTGTGTCATTTGATAAACAAAGAGTAGGTTCACTGCAAGGTCAGGTACACACAACACATTGTTGAAATACCCATCTTCTAGATTGATCCCGCCAATCCCTTTGGCTTGGATATTTGAATCATCACCCATGAGAATGGATGGACCATTGTAAGGATATATGGCAAAAAAATAATATTGCATGTAATCCATGTGCCTTGAGGCACTTGAATCTATGATGAAGTATGAAGAGCCTGAAGACCCAAAAACCAAAGCATGCAATCTATCCTTGTTCTCTGATCTTGAAACTCCCTCTTTCTTCAGGATTGCGCCTTCTGGAAGTGGGATGTTGTTCTTCTCAAGGAGTTGTGCCATCATGTTAATGGTTTTATTCATGCATGTACTCTCTATATTCCAAGACTTGTGACAATAAGTGCATTTTGTCTTCCCTTTATTCTTTTTTTCTTTGTCCTTTCTAGGATCTGCACCCCCATCGGAATATTTGGGCTTGTCCTACTTCTTATTCTCTTGCTGCTTCAAATCCTTGGCTTGATTCGAAAATCCAACAGCAAGGGATTGATCCTTGGTGGAATTTATGGTACCCATTTGCACCAACTTGTCTTGTTCCTGAGTCAAAAACTCCATGAATTCTGCCAGTTAAGGAATTCTCCAAGTTCAAGCTGTTAACTTAACTGAGTGGAATGAGGAGGCGAACACTGAGCACTTGGGGCCTAGCTTCAAAAGGATGGAAAAGATCATCTGCTCTTCCTTCTTTTCAATGACACATTGTTTCATCTGAATCACCATTGATTTGAACTTTGTGAAGAAATCCTTGATCGTCTCAAAGTGAGTTGGGATCAATGAGATCAACTCATTTTCAAGTTGGTGTCCTCTCATGTCATCAGTCTTCCCAAACAGTGACTTGAGCTTGATCCATACTTCATTGGATGTAGTAAGAATTTTCACATGGAAGAGAATATCCCTCAATATACTAAGACAAAGCATCCCGAATGACTCATCCAATCTTTTGAAGTACTTCATTTTTTCCACAACAGAGTTGGTTTCATTCTCAATCCCCATGATGACTCTGTAGAGGCCTTTCAACCCGAGATGGATCACCATTTAATCCTTCCATTCAAAATAGTTGAATGGGGTAAGCAAGACATGATTTTGATCCATTTCTTCTTGCGCACTGAGTGACAGAAACACTGGAAGTACTTGCAATGCAAACACTTGATTTTTTCTGGAAGAAACCCTAGATAACAACACAAACGCTATGTATTTTATTTGCAGCTCCAAAGAGATATGATACCATGTGAAAATATGATTCACATCAATATCTAGGAGCTAAAGGAATCCTCACAACTCAATATATTCACAAATTATGTAGAAAAACAGTGAAAAGGATGAAATTAGCACACAATAATGGATCCAATAACAAAGTTTATTATCACTATCCAGTATGTAAGTATGTCTGGAAAATTTTTATATTACATTTGGATAAAATCATTATCCTTTGGAGGTAATTTGGATGCATACATGTGGCAGGCTTAGGTTGGACCTCAAAACTCCCCTAGGTGGACCAATGAGCTCCCAAACCATCTCAAACGGTCCCGAATTCCTATGTGAACATGCCTGGAGAATGATAGGACATAAATGAAGGTATTATAGGAGTAGTGGAGTGCATGGGTGAGTGGGTGTGGCTCTAGGAAGCAATATTTGGTCCAAAAGGACCTAAAACACCCAAATGTCATGCATGGGCGCCTATGGTCAACCGGTTTCCCTATTTTATGGAGTGGGAGCACAAAAAGGACTAAAATTTCATAAATGAGGGAAAATGTGTAACCAAAATGATCAAATGTGGGCGCCTGGGTGCATTAATTAGTCCAAAACACCAAAATAACCTTGCTTGACAAACACAACCTAGTTTTGGACCATATAACATAAGTATGAAACTAATGAAAATGCGTCCTAGGTGTATGACCATGGTACTAAGGTGGTATAATTCTCTAACAAAAATACATCATATGGATTTTAAAACCACCTTCTTGAATGGATATTTGAAAGAATCTGTTTATATGGCTCAACTTGAAGGTTTTTCTATCAAAGTTCAAGAATTGAAGGTATGTAAATTGGTAAAATATTTGTGTGGTTTAAAGCAAGAACCTTGTGTTAAATTTAGTGAAGCATAGGATCCTCATACCTGATTGAATTTCAATGAGAAAAGAAGGTTGCAGAAGAGAGACAGAAGAATTCAGTAAATATTGATCAATTACTCATGGAAAAATTTCACACACATGGAGACTGAATTGGAAGAATATCATTACATCCATTAATTGGTATATTGTATGCAATACAATGGTTTTGTGAATAGGAAAATTAGAATACCTAATATAGGATTCAAATATACCAACCTGGATTGGTTCTGGAGCTAACTAGGTGTGGGAAAATAACCATTAGAGATCACCAATGTAACTCTGGATCGCTGAATCAGTTCACAACCAATTAACTGACTCATTTAGGTGAAAAAAGGATCCCTACTTTCCTCAAAACATACAAAGTGGAACTAGGATGAATGAGAGTGAACTAACTAATGGGAATTAAAGGATAATTGAACACAGACTAGGGTCAATTGCTGGAGACCGTTGGAGGAACTCGAAGTGGGTTCATAAAATATATGGATTGGTCCCTATCACTCCTAAAATCATGCAGACATGCACATTGAGTGTTAGGTGGTCCCCACGTGAGTCCCGTATGGCACTGGTGAAGTGGAAATGACCTCTTAATCTAGGAAAAGGAAAATGGAATATGGTGGTCAAGGGAGGATTAATTAATTAATCCTAACACCCCCCCTTAATCCTAACTTGGAAAACATGGGCCCTTGCAACTAATACAAAAGGCCACCCATACAATCTAGATGCAAACTGAATGCTTAACAAATTGAGGAAATGGGGAGAACCTCATGGGAAAAATCCCCCCTCAAAATAAGTAGGAAAAACCAAGATCAAGCTTTCACATCAAGAGAAAATATCTTATTGAATAAAAAACTTGTGAAAATATTTATGCAATCTACATCTCTATGGAGCAGTAATGTAGTGTGATGGTCCTTATGTGCACTAGTTTCTTGGTACTATGCATATGAACCTCTCCACATTCTTCCAATCTGATGACATATAAGAGAAGTATTGTTTCTTTTGTCTCTTCTTTCTGGAGGAAGAGTAACATGATCCAATTTGTTCTTCAGTGAGTAGAATTGTTGATCATACCTTAACATCGTGAAGCATCTCTCTGGGATTTTGTAACAAATATCTAGGAGAAGTGGATTTGATTGGAATAATGCAAGGATATTTTTTGAAACTAAGATATTTTTCTTCTCATGCCATATGACTCTCCAGTCATGTTCCCAACATCCTCAATAACCTTTTGATCCCATTTAGGCCTAGGATTGGGAGTAGGGATTGGATCTAGATCTGGATCTGATTGAACTTCATCTTCAATTCCATAAACTAATTCAAATGGGTCCTCTACTTCAGATTCTAAATATCAAACTTTAATGGAAACATTATCATATGTAAAAGGTTTAGGTAGGATGAATTTACTTTCCCTTTCAAATGGTAGCTGAGAGTGTTATATTTTTAACATTAAGATAGCATTATATTAGGATATTTAACTAAGAGAATAACAAGAACATCAATCAAACACAAGAGACAATGAAAACAATGTTTTTCCTAGAGGAAACCATAAATGGAGAAAACCCCGCAACTTCCTCAGAGATAGAATCAACACCAAAAGTAAAACCCCAAAACAGTAAGATGATCTCTCAACAGCAGTAGCCTCTTTCTTCCTAGCCCCAGTGGCTTCTTCTTCCTCAGCTATGTGATACAACTGAGTGTGAGTGATTGTGTGATAAATAGAGAGACTCGCTCTCTATTTATACTAATTCTTGACTTGACAATAACCAACTAGGGCCGAATTCTCTAGGATAGTCTAATAACCCTAGTGCCCTGGAACCGCGGGGAATTTAACCCTTGATCAATAGGAGGGTTACCCACAATGACTTAACATGACTTGTTTACATTATAGAACCTCCCGATAGGAACATCGAGGCATGACATGACTCAAGTACATTACAAACACATCCCAGAATAAACATCGGGGTACAATACATAAGAAATACAAGTAAATACATTCCGAAGTTACAATTACATCAACACTCCCTCTTAACTAGGAAGGTATTCTCTCGACACAATTTATCAGCACAAGTCTTCTTCTCTGTATCATATGGATCATCATCAAGTTCTCATCATCTTCAAGTCATCTTCATCATCGGATCTGGATCATCATTGGAATATCATCATTGGATATGGATCATCACTGGATCTGGATCATCACTAGAACATCATCACTAGATCTGGATCATCACTGGAACATCATCATTGGATCTGGATCATCACTCGATTTGGATCATCACTGCTGGATCATCATCACTAGATCATCATAGGTGCTATCTCATGATTATTCTCGTCAGAGGAAGTTCTACAGAGCTATCCCTTTTTCATGTTGGTTGTAGGCCTAGCCTGCATGTAGGTCTTCTTCAGCGCTTACATCTGACCCTAAGTCAGAATGGACCACCCAACACTTATATCTGACCATGAGAGGAACACATGCAACACCATGTCAGAAAGGCATGCCCAACACTCATATCTGACCATGCAAGAACACATCCCACAACCTGTCAGAAAGGCCCAGCACTTACATTCACCAACATGATAGGACACACCTACTATCATCTATGAAAAGGGACAGCACTCACATCCACCAACATGATAGGACACACCTACTATCATCTGTGGAAAGGCTCAGCACTTACATCCACCAGCATGGTAGGACACACCTACTACCATATGCGGAAAGGCACAACACTCACATCCACCAGCATGGTAGGACACACCTACTACCATCTGTGGAAAGCCACAAAAATTACAATCACCAGCATGGTAGGACAGACCTACTACTATTTGTGAAAAGGCACGGCACTCACATCCACCAGCATGATCAGACACACCTATTATCATCTGTGGAAAGGCCAGCACTCACATCCACCAGCATGATAGGAAACACCTACTATCATCTATCATCTGTGGAAAGGCTCTGCACTTACATCTGATCACGTGGGAACTAATCCTAAAGTCACATTAGAATGGCTCTCAGTCCCAGACTGAGGATTCCTAGTAACTGACTAGGTGCCTCTATTCTCCCAGAGAATGGAAACAACCCTTATATCTGATCAAGTGGGAACACATCCCTCAATCATATCAAAATGGCCATGCACTCATATTTGATCATGTGATAACATATCTCACAATCATATCAGAATGGCCCTCAGTCCCAGACTGATTTTTCCTAGTAACTAACCAGGTACCTCCATTCAGAGAATGGAAATAGCCCTTATATCTGATCATGTAGGAACCAATCCTACAGTCATATCATAATGGCTCAGCGCTCCTATCTAACATGGAAGGAACCAATCCTCTCACAATGACAGAATGGCTCAACCCTTACATCTGACCATGGAAGGAACCAATCCTCTCACCATGACAGAATGGCTCACAGACTCATCACTTCCCTTTGGAGGGAACCTTGTTCTAGAGAACATCAAGCTTCTCCCTGAAGTATTCAAACTTCACTCTAGCTAATGGCTTTGTCAACACATCAACTATCTGTTCGTCCATCGCAATATACTGGAGCTTCACTGCTCTCCTCTGCACCATATCCCTGATATAGTGATACTTAATCTCGATATGCTTCGACTTGTCATGGAACACCGGTTTCTTCGATAACTTCACACAACTCTAGTTGTCACAATATATACAAGTAGCATCCAACCAGAGATCAAATAAATCAGACTGTAGCTTCCTCAGCCATACTACCTCACAACTAGCTAAACAAGCTATGACATACTCTGCTTCAGCTGTACTCAGTGCCACATAGGATTTCTTCCTGCTAAACCAAGAGATCACACCTGATCCCATACTGAAGCAACACCCTGAAGTGATCTTTCTATCAATGGCACTGCCTGCCTAATATAAATCAACATAAACCTCCAGGTTAATCTTTTGGCTCACCTCATACTTGAGCCCATAATAAACTGTACCCCTCAGGTACCTCAGAATATGCTTTGCAACAATCAAGTGAACATGTCTTAGATCTGTCAAGAAATGGTTCAAGGTGTTCACAACAAAGCAAATATCTGGTCTTGTGTTCGTCAGGTGCATCAAGGACCCAATCATCTGACGATACATCGTAGCATCCACTGCTTATGATGAATAATCACTCAATAGATTCAGGTTTGATGCCATACGTGTGGTCATGGCCTTGCAGTCCATCATCCTGAATCTCTTCAGGATCTCTATCATATATTTCCCTTTTCCCAGGGAAATTCCATTTGCATTCTGCCACACCTCCATGCCTAGGAAATAATGCATCATACCCAAGTCCTTCATTTCGAACTTGGAAGCAAGCTTCCTCTTCGTATCATCAATCAACCCATCCATACCTATTACAAACAGATCATCTACATACAGTAGGAGCATCACTGGGTTGCCATCTTTAACCTTGTAGTAAAGGTTGGAATCTACTTTACTCTTGGTAAAGCCCAAACTGGATAGAAATATGTCAATTCTTCCATACCATGTCATGGGTGCCTGTTTCAAACTGTACATGGCTTTCTTCAATCTACACACATGAGTCTTCCTGTCATGTGTCTCAAAACCAAGTGGCTACTCCACATACACTTCCTCTTCCACTACACCATTTAAGAAAGAAGTCTTGAAATCCATCTGGTGTATCTTCCACTTCATCACTGCAGGCAGAGCAAGTACTGATCTGATGGAAGTGTATTTGGCTACATGTGCAAAAGTTTCTTCATAATATATTCCTTCTTTTTGGGAGAAGCCACGAGCCACGAATCTTGCTTAATATTTCTGTATGCTACCATCTGCAGCATGCTTGATCTTGTAGATCCATTTGGAAGTTACAACCGACTTCCCTTCTGGTCTTGGGACAATATCCCAAACATCATTCTTCATGATCGATTGATATTCTTCGATCATAGAATCCTTCCATTCTCTCCTTTTCGTCGCTTCTTCATAGTTGGAAGGTTCTTTATCGATGAAATCACATAATAATGCTACATACCCAGAGCAGGACCTGGTCCTCTTTCTTTCTCTGTGATTCTCTTCTAGAGCCCCATATCTTTCTGCACCTTGGATAGCTTCTCGTACCCAAGCAGGTTTCCTTTTATGGGGATTCTTCTCTTGAGGTGGATCTACAGGTTCTTAAGGTTCTTCAAATTCTCGATCTTCTTTCTGAGGTTCTTCATTCATGGTTGTGTCATGAATTTTGGGTGCTTCTGGTTCTTCAGATTCTTCAGCAGGTCTCTTTCTGGATTTGTTGTAAGCTGAGTCTTCGTCAAATGTTACATCCTTGCTGATGTCAATATTCTTGAATCCTGGGAAGTATATTCTATAAGCCTTCGAGATTTTAGATTATCCCACAAATATACCCTTCTTTCCTGAAGGATCTAATTTTGTCCTCTTTTCTTTTATAATGTGTATGAAAACTGGACAGCCGAATATTCTAAGATGGCTAACTTTTGGTTTCTTGCCGGAAAATACTTCTTTAGGTGTCTTGTTCTCGAGTACTCTGTGTGGAGTATGGTTTTGTACATACACCGTTGTTCTGGCAGCTTCTTCCCATAGATGCGTGGGAATATCTTGATCATGAAGCATAGCCCTTGCAGCTTCCATGATCATTCTATTCTTCCTTTCTACAACCCCATTTTGTTGTGGATTGTATGGAGTAGTTAACTCCCTCTTAATCCCTGAGTCTTTGTACAATGCTTTGAATTCATTTGAAGTGAATTCTCCACCATTATCTGATCAAAAGGTCTTGATCTTCTTTTCTGTGTGGTTCTCGATCAAGGCTTTGAATTCCTTTATTTGATGAACACTTCATCTTTGTTCTTCATGAAGTAAATCCATGTCTTCCTAGAAATGTCATCAATAAAAGAAACATAGTATACATACCCGCTTAATGAACTTGATGTCATTGGACTGCATACATCGGAGTGGATGATTTCCAAGATTCCTTTTGCCTTTCTCTCACTACTTGGAAATTTCTTCTGTGTGTTCTTTCCTTTCGCACATGCTTTGTAGACTCCATCGTGTTTTGCTTGAATTTATGGAAGACCTTCAACAACTTTTCTTGCAAGTGGTAGTGCTTTGTAATGCACATGTGCAAGCCTTCTATGCCAAAGTTCATTTTGCTCTATTGTGTCATGGACCAAGGCTTGTTTTGGATGGCCCTTCAATTTGTATAGACCTCCTTCTTGTTCCCCAATCACTACTGCATCGTTAGCAGTCTTTCCCTTTGGCCACATTATAACTTGGCCATCTATAAATGCAACCCTCGTGCCTTTTGCATCTAGTGCAGATATGGAGAGGAGGTTCTTCTTTAGTCCTGGTACAAACAATACTTCCTTCATTGTCATAGACTTTCTAGAGTCTAGCTTATAGGAGGATTCCCCACTACCTTTTATTGGATATTGGTATTCATCTCCAAGTTTCACCTTATGTGGTGATTCATGTTATGATAGTTTCACAAAGGATTCTTTGAATCCTGTCATATGTTTCAAAGCCCCACTATCTATAAGCCAATCATTTCTTCCATGTGTAATGTTTCCCGTGAGAGAGGAAATCAAAACATATTCTTCATCACTTGAAGAGTCTTCACTTTCATATCTGGTTCTCTTTGTGTAAGGTTCATCATCCTCTGCAACATGAGCATGATGTCTTCTCTTGTTTCCCTTCTTCTTGTGAGAGACATTTTTATTTCTAGGACATTCTCTAGCATAGCGTCCTTTCTCGTCACATGTATAACATCTGATTCTAGACAAATCTTTTCTAGTGTTATCTTTGTGAAAGTGCTTGCCTCTAGGGTGATGAGAACTTCTTCTGGTTTTCTTGGAGTGTATCGTGAGAGCTTGATCTTCACTTCCCATATTTTCTACTCGAGCTGCTATTCGAGCTTCTTCTTGAGAGAATTCTTCCCATAGTCCGTTGAACTTGACTAACTTCTTTCTGGCACATATTCCTTGAATAAAGGAGTCCCATGATCTAGGGAGACCATTCAAGGTGTTCATTACAATCTCTGCATTCTCCACTTCTTCATCTACTGCTTCCAGCTATTACTTGATCTGAGATACTCTTGTGAAGTAATACTGGATGGTCTTTGCATTCTGGATCTTTACATTCTTCAGTTGGTTTCTTAGAGTCATCTTCTGGTTTATGTTCTTCCCTTCAAATAGTTTGGTTAGAGAATTAAACATATCTTTAGGTGTCTTTAGGGAGGACACTTGTGGTATGAGGTGATCCTTGATTGAATCATCAATAATCCTCTTTTCCATAACCAACTTCTTCTTGTGTAAGGCCTTAGCCTCATCTCCCTCTGGAAATGGAACCTCCTCATTGATATAGGTGTCCAACTCATTTTCTTCAAGGACCAGGGAGATCCTGGATGGGATAATATTTTTGTTGAATTTAAATTTTTGGATGGGATGCTATTTTCTTCAAATGAGGTCTAACAAGGTTGGAACCCATCTCAAACATCCTAAAACAATCAATAATAATATAAAAAATTTAAGTATTTTCCCTTTCTACCCTTATACATTAAGAATGATATGTTATCATTTAGGAGCACCCTAGAAGCACCTCAAAGACCTTGAGAACATACTCCTAAGGGCATATCCTGAACACTCCCTCTCGGAGCATGCTTCGAGAAAAAAGTGTGAGAGGCCAGGGCTCCCCTGCAATGTAGCTTCAAAGAGTCCAGACCAAAGTCACAGGAATCGTGAGTCAAATTGCTATTTTCTGATTTAAATTGGACTCTGCAGTCAAAATATCCAATTCAAAACTTTCTGAGTCTGACTTGGGTTGACCAAGTTGACTCAGTCATCACTAGTCAAACTCATGACTTAACCCTTGACTAGCAATTTATGGAAGTCTGCACCCTAGAAAAGGTTTTAAACCCAATTTTCACTGTTTTTCTCATTCTTTTGCTTGATGGAGGTGTTTTCTACTTGATGGTGTGAAGGGACAGTGACCAAATAATCCACAAAGAGGCTGCCTGAGCAAGGTTAAGTTAGACATATTTTTATTTGGATTCTGGACTCACTTGACGGATGAGAATCGAGATTATCATCATATTATAGATGATACCTATTCATTGTGAAATTTTCAAGATCTATTGAAATCTTGTAATATATGGACATGGCTATTTCAAATATCAATGAAAGTATTTTTAATTCAAAATATCTTTATATATTTATTTTATATTTGCTGATTTTTTCCTGATCCAATTCAAAACTTTGATTATTTTTCCCTGTCAATTTATTGATGATTTTGAGTCTAGTGACTATGGTCCAAATAGAATAAATTGAAAGAGAATAACATTCGGTTCTCTTCTTCTAGTGTCTAGATATAAAATATTGCTAGCTAGTTTTACAATGAAATCCAACCTATGGGACAAACATCTATTATTTTTATAATAACCCTGACCCAGATGTTGAACATCTGATAGCAAACTTGAATCTCGCCATGAAAAGGATCAAAATTTTACATTAGGATTCGGGATAGATAGATCACAGGTGAAACATAATTTCAGAGGTATTAAACCTTGAAATTCAATTGATGATGACTAAAGAAATTATAAAAACGCATTATACAAGGGTGATTCCATGAAAGTGGGTAACACTTTTTGGCCAAATTTGGCGATGACAACCTGAGTTTTTACTCATGTGCTAGATAGAATCCCTTGAAACGCATATATGCCATGTGAAGTTCGACTTGTAGTAAAAAAACAAATTGTAGAATATTATGTTGGATTCCCAATGATATTTTTTTTTAAATATTGTGATGTCATTTAATATGTAAAATTTTGCATTTAATGAACTATGTAAGCTTAAAAATTTGAAGAAGTTAATAAGTGGCTTGTGTTCAACCCCAATAATTCAATCTTACATTAATAATTTAAATATATATATATGAGCATGATATACACAAAATGCACTGTGGTCTGCATATTTTTTAGTTAATTTATTTCGCAATATACAATTATTTATTAATTTTCAAAAGTGACCACATCTGATTTCAACGTCATTTTATACACATGTGTGTCCATCCCAACTTGTTTTTCACTGTTTTCAAAAATTGAAAAACCAAATATACCCTTTTTAAGAGGACGGGTCGATGTGTGGGCTGTGCATTTTTATGAAATTTTTGGATGTCTATTTTTAACCCTGCGGATTTTTCTTTGAGTTGTTTCGAAGTTATTGTCAAGTTTTCTAAGTGTAAGCTTTAGAACTAATTAAAACAAAAAACCCATATGAATTCCAAAATGCATGCATGATACCTCAATGGATAGAGGATTCGGTGGTGAATCTATCGGTATTAACTCCGCTCAGTTGTGTGCCATAAATGGCAGGGTTTACACCCCTAGAAGACACAGAGAAACATTGATTTTCCTGTACGAGGGCTAATTCTCTGTTTTTCTGGCCCTCGATCGAGGTCAAGAGCTCGATCGAGCTATTTAAATACCTCGATTGAGATCTTAACAAAACCTCGATTGAGGGTTTACTAAAACCTCGATCGAGGTCCTAATAAACCCTCGATCAAGGTTTTGGGACGTAAATAATTTCAACATCATTTGATTCGGATTTGGCCAATTGTGCGAATAATAAATATCTTAGAAAATTAAACACAACAAAAAACCATGACATTGCCAAACCGCCGTCATTTTACAAACCGCCATGGGGCCGCCAAGGGTTTGAGAATTTGATTGTTAAAAGTTTTTTAATGTTCATTAAACTAATTCAAAACAGAAAATAGGACTGTAATGGAACACTACTGGGGGCGGTGGGTTTCCCCTAGATTTTATGTTAAATATTAGTTGTGGAGTAATTGGTGTTACAGATGTGATTGATTGGAGTCATAGATGTGATTAGTCACATCTATAACCCAATTACTCTGTGACCCATATTCAACAGACGAAGTGAATAATATTACAGGTTTGTTGCCTATTTATAGGCGGTTAAATATGCTCAATCGAGGTCTTCTTTAACCCTCGATCTAGTGTTTATTTAACCCTTGATCGAGGTATTGAACCGTTGACCAAGGGTTTATCAGAATCTTGATCGAGCGTTTAATAAAAGATCGATTGAGGGTCTAATAAACCCTCGACCGAGCTTTCAAGACCTAGATCGAGGGTTTAATAAAATCTCGATCAAGGTACATTTTTTTGTTTTTTCCGAATTCGTCTTGCCAAAAATTGTAACCCACCTCCATGGATGCACCCACAAGCCAAGTCAGATTTGAAAGAACAAAATTTTAAAAAATAAGAAGATAATGTCTTTTCAGCAATAGAGAAAATGTAATGATATCATGCGACGAACACCTTGAAGTAAGATACATAAATATAGAAGTAAAAAAATATAATATTCTAATGTTCCCGCCACTTTGCGCTTTTATTTTTTGAATGATATCATAAGAGTTGTAACAAAATATAAGCATTTGGAGCCTAACAACTTCGGAATTATTGTGACCTCATCCATTTTTAACTCCAAATAAAATTAAAAGCATTGATGACCAGGAAATAAAAATACTTACACACTTGTCGACTTTTAAAGTGTAAGTCTATGAATCCAGCGTTTTAACCTTTATCTCAACTGTTGCATCTAAACATTCACCTTGATCTCTTTCATAATTTTTTGTTGGAGTTTGTGCATACATATTAAAACCCAAATTAATTGGGAGTAGATATTAATTGGATAGTGGTTGTAGGGTAAGTCTTGAATCATTAATTAAAGTCAAGGGTGCAACTCTACAGAATAAGTGTAAAAGTGGCAAGTTAAGAGGAACATGTGTCACAACAAAGGTTAAGAGAAATGAAGAGCCGTGGAATGTAAATTCCCAATGAAAGAAAGATGGGATCTGTAAGTATTATGGACTACCACCAAAAGGAATCTTCGAATATATAACTTAGTTTGTCTGATTTGTAAGTAGTATGGACTACCACCAAAAGGAATATTTGAATATATAACTTAGTTTGTCTCTCCAAATATTTGTGCTTGCACTCTAAATCTCATAACATGCATTCCAAATTAATTATACATGGTCTCATGATAATAATTTTGTATGGGAGCTGAGAAAGTTATCTCAAACAATTCAAACATAATGTTTCAAGATTGAGTTCATTGTGAGGTCTCCAGTTCTAGTCCAACTAAGTTTTGAGTCCCACTAGGTTTCCAGCCACTACTGCAGCTGGTAGTCGAGCCACCCTACATCCAGATATTCCAGTAAAGAAGGGGAATCTGGCGAGGTTTCCTTCAGAATAAAAATACTAATTCAATATGGTATCAGAGCATCCAATGAGCTTAGAAATAACAGTGAGGTGCAAGGAGATCCACACAATATAACAAGGTTCCATTCCCATGGAGATTACGCAACAACATAATATATCCATGAAGGGAAACAAGAGGTAGGTATCAAACTTATGGAAACACATGGAATGACCAAACATCTTAACATGACCATTTTAGAAAGTCAAGACTAAGTTTTCTTCATAGATATCTAGGATCAACCCCTTGAGAATAAGCCATTGTGTGAATGCGACCTAGTATACACTATCATGTAATATCTCATTGTTAATTGATCCTAGACAATTTATCCCAATGGATGATGCCAGTTTCAAATCCTTTGTAATTATAACATAACAGATGCCCCACGACCATCACATCTAAACCAAAAGTAAAGCCCACTTTGTTAAGAAAGGGCCATTTACCAACCAAGTCTATTTGTGGTGGAAGGAAGGAATGTCCAATACCTTGGAATCCTATGTGCCATCCCTTCAAATTTGGGGTCTCTCCAGCTTTATCCTAGAATTTTGGGGTTCGTTCCAACTGTTTCCAACACCTGTCCCCTAGTCTCCCTATCCCATATAACCAAGTACAAGGTAAACTTGAAAACTTTCTTCCAAGAGATAAATAAACACAAAGGGTACATTCTACTTCATTCAAATTTCTATTACTAAAAAACATATAGCAGTATCCATCCAGCACAATAACAACACAACAACATAGTAGCAAAATTCAGCCAAATCAGGCCCTTGCACACAGAAATTCAGCCAGGAATTTGATTCGGCAAAAATTCCTCCAAAATCAGATCCAATTCAAACAAACACCATAGCGAGCCAAAATAAATTGTTACTCCAACTAAAATTTTACATTATCCTTACAAATAGTCAGAGACATTTGCAAATATAAACTGCAATAGATGGATGTCTACTTCCCTTTGCTCTCACCTATCTAATATACATTCATCGGTCCCTTTTATTTCCATCCGTCTAATACCCATCTGCACATACTTTTTATTTTCATTTGAATAGTATCCATCCATCTAATATTCATTCGGTGTATAAGCACCTGCTGTGCTGGTTTGTCGTGCTTTGTGCATTAATATATTAGTTAAATTAATAAAGTACTTTTCAACACTCAGTTTGTTTTTGAGAAAGGGAGAGGGTGGAAGATTTTACAGTCGTAGAAGCAATTCCAATATCTATTAATAGTTCATTCATTACGTTAAAGAGCATACATTACGGGAGGATAATGAAGATGCACATCTTCACCCATGAAAAGTTTTTAAAATTTTGAATAATTTGTATGGCTTAAATAAATTTTCTAATACATTTTTTCCCAAATCATTCATCCCTGTAATATGCTCATACCTTGACAGAGACTTCAAGGTTCCCTGACCCTACACTGATACGCATGATCAGTTATTGTATAATGATGACTATGAGGGAGAAATAGATATAAGAAGCATGTATTTATTAATGAATAATCATTTAGAGAATGTAATAGAATATATTTATTTGTATTCTAGGTATTTGTGCTACATAATTACTATAACTTCCATCACTTAACTCTAATGACATTTCATGACCCTAGTTGGCCACTTAACATATATGTGACCTTTATTGCATATCAACATTAGGACAACCCACAATACTATATTGATTGCTAGTCATCCATCATTCAGTTCGACCTGACTGTAGACAACCCAAAAATGTCTTCCACACAGATTCAATATAGGCCCTATCAAGCTTCTGAAACTTACATACATTTCCCTTGTAGCCATCAACCCAACTAGAGTTGTTGATAGAACCTGGGTAACTTTTTGCAATACAATATTGGTTTGAAAGAGAGGAAGGGAAGGAGGATGACATGGAAATGGAAAGAAATTGGATGATGCATATTAACATTGTTGAGTTACCTTAAAATATATGCCAATGGCTCTATACTACCCATCATAAAAAATCCTCGCATAATCAGACAAAGCATCATCCAAAGACTAAAACTTGGCACGTTTGAGATTCCCATCTGGAGCAACCTCAACCAAATAACCAACTACTAGTTTACCAAACATCATAATAGGAGACATTGAAGGTGATCCCATAAAACCACCCTCTTCAAATCCATTTGGACGAACCATGGTGGACACAGAACCTTGTTGACCAGCCAAAAAATGACTTTCCATGTATATTGCTCTCCTCCCTAAATGCCCATTGTCCATCTAACAAACAATTGTCCACATAACAACCACAAAGATCTAGGAACATCTTTAGATGCAAAACATCCTCCATAAGGATGGAGGTTTTACCTAAATGTGGCTACTTGGAAGCAAACATTAGAGGAAATTTGGGGTCTAAAATGGGCCTTATAAGAAAACGTGCCAAAATAAGTTTTTGTGAGTTGGAATTCAAGAACCAATAGAATTTCAATAAAATAAGTCAACCATAATGGTTGAATTGGCATATTTGTCATTAAAAAAAACTATTTTTTTTGTTCGAATTTTCGACATATCTCATTGTGTTTTTACTCAAATTTCGATCGGGAGAGCTCGTTGAATGCGGAATTTGATTCTGCATCCAACGAGTACCCACACTGCATACTTTTGATGGAGCCTGCTACCCCAAAAACAAGAAATACCTGAAAAAACGTGTGATGACATCATCATCACACATTTTTTCAGGTATTTCTTGTTTTTGGGGTAGTGGGGTCCGTCAAAAGTATGCAGTGTGGGTACTCGTTGGATGCAGAATCAAATTCCGCATCCAACAAGCTCTCCCGATTGAAATTTGAGTAAAAACACATGGAGATATGTCGAAAATACGAACACAAAAAGTAGTTTTTTTTTTCTTCCTCCAAAATTAATTAATATTATTTTATTATTTTAACCATTATTTTATTATTTTAACTATTATTTTATTATTTTCCTTAGGAGGCCCATTTTAGACCCCAAAATTCCTCTAATGATCCAACCTAAAAACAAGACTCCAAATGGCAACACTCTACAAGGGAAGTGTCCACGTATGTGAAACAAGGGTCTTCTTTCCAAAACGTCGCATACAAAGTATACAAATTAAGACAAGCTTCCCTCAAATCATGGGTATGTTCCAATACTAAGCCAAATAGACTCTGAATGATGTCTTCCAATGATCAAAGGGTCCAACTGTGCTAGGAAACCCCTCCTGTGTTGAATGCTAGCTGAAACAAGACATAAAAATACCTTAAACTGAGGAGGTCACCCTTTTATGGCTCAATTTTCCAACTGAAACTTTAATCTGAGGTTGTTGCTATAGGTTTTATGAGGTTATAAGGTTGTCATGATAGCTGTTTGAAGAATTTTCCTATACCCTGCCCAGAATCTGAGATGATGGTTGTTTATATGGCCAAAATGCCTAAATTTGCTAAATCAATTATTTTCACTGTTGATTCCCCTCAAAAGACAGACCATATTTGAATTAAAATCCTCTTCACCATTTTTTTCATGATCATACTTCAATATGAACATGTTTTAAGTGATGGTGTAAGCCACAAACCACCCAAAACTACTTTTTGTTTGTATTTTCGACATATCTCCCCGTGTGTTTACTCAAATTTCGATAAGGAGAGATAGTTGGATGTGAAATTAAATTCCGCATCCAACGAGTACCCACTAGGCATACGTTTGACGGACCCCTCTACTTCAAAAGCAAGAAATACCTGAAAAAACATGATGATGACATCATCATCATGTTTTTTCAGGTATTTTTTGTTTTTGGGGTAGCGGGATCCATCAAACGTATGTCGAGTGGGTACTTGTTGGATGCATAATTTAATTCCACATCCAACAAGCTCTCCCGATCGAAATTTGAGTAAAATCATGGGGAGATATGTCAAAAATAAAAACAAAAAAGTAGTTTTTTTTATGATACCTATCCCCAAATTTATATTAAAAAATTGTTTAAGACCTATACCGTATTTAAAATTTAAATCAATTTCATTGGCTAACACATGATGACATGGAATTTGAATTAGAGTTAAAAGGCACATTTTGAGTTGAAATTTCCTCTAATGTATGTGTTACAATTTCTCGTTTTTCTTAATCTTATTCTTTCTTCTCCTCCTGTTGCTGTCAACAATGGTACCACTTGGTCCCTTTTCTAAACCCTCTTCTACCATTACACAAATAATAAATTTTCATCATTGTTGTAATATAACCAAATATGGATGGCATAAGTTTAAATTCACTCCATCACCCACACAAAAGAATCCCCATT
>LPNX010888984.1:3106-34161 GCA_001517045.1 Pseudotsuga menziesii | reverse complement strand
AGAGAGAGAGAGAGAGAGAGAGAGAGAGAGAGAGTTGCAATATTGTCAATTGGGTCTAGTTTTAGTGTTTGTGGTATGGAGTGTTATGAATCATGTTCTCTAGATTCACCCAACACTAAAGATTCATGGCATTTATATTTTCACAAAAAATTGGGCAAAAAATATAAATACAAATCAATTTAAAGTAGATACCACTTGAAAAATGGGATTCAAAGATGAAAGGAAAACAAAGAGAAATTGGGGTTCATGGAGTAGAAAACCAAGATAAGAGAGATAAAGTTGGAACTCTCGGCATAGGAGAACAAATGGAGGATAACCGAAACAGAGGATGACAAGAGTAGGGATAGGTTTTCAAACTAATTATCCCTCCTAGCATTTCTCAACTCTCCCTAGTTTTTCAAAACTACTAAGAGTAGCCCTACCATGTGGACTATCTAGGATGATAGGAGTTGACACCTTTCAATAGGCCATCTCCTCTTGCCCTATTTTCAATAATATTTATCCATTGTCATCTATGGAATCATGGATTCATACACTAACATTATAGAGGAGCAACAAAATAAAAATAGCACCATTGTAGTGTTACAAGCTCTACAGACAAATGATGTACCTGCATAGCCAAGGACACTTCTAGTGTATGATGTTCTAATAGTCGAGGTCACTCTAACCACCTTTCTACTTTCTACTATCAATCCCAACAAGGAAATGAGATTCAAAGGTTGGAAAGAAGCTTAGGTAAAAATCCAAACTTTCAAAAAAATTTCTATTGTTATTATCAAGTTGGCAAAGATGTCAACCAATATAATATGTTATGGGTATATGAAGGATT
The DNA here is from genome assembly GCA_001517045.1 of Pseudotsuga menziesii. NCBI lineage: Eukaryota > Viridiplantae > Streptophyta > Pinopsida > Pinales > Pinaceae > Pseudotsuga > Pseudotsuga menziesii. The sequence continues at coordinate 33,332 of LPNX010888984.1, read as the reverse complement.
ATTTTGAAAATGAAATATTCAAGAAGAACTAAAGCTCTATACTTGAATACAATCAATATTTGGTCTTGAAGGTGAAATCCCTAGAGATATAAAAAAGGATTCTAGAAGAAATGATAGTGTCCATAGGAAAACACCCCTAATTAGCTATTGAATTAGTGAATATTTTGAGGGAGATACAAGAGATTATCAAGGCACCGGAATCCACAAATTTGGAAAAATAAATATCCTTGGTATTGAAGATAGGTATAAAAATAAATCCTCATAAGAAGAAATTGCATTCCTAAACAAAGATAATGTAGCCCAAGATGAATCTCAAATATCTCTCGAAGAGAGGATAACAAATTTGGAGAAAGACAAAAAATAAAAGATAACTTATCTTCCAAAGCAACAATTGGATGAACTACTACCAAATTTTTTTATTAATCATCGTATTCGATGTCACGTTCTTGTCTAATGTTTAAATCTATACAAAACCCTAGTCATAACAAGAGAAAACCCTAGCATCACACATGAAAAATATCAGATGAACATCCACAATGCTACTGTCTCCGCTTATATTCTCCTAGGTATATTTCATGAGTTCTAGCATCTCACTTATATTGTTTCCCTGTGAACCCCAACTTCTCCAAATAAGAGTACAATATTGATGATGGATAAATACACGATATATCTCCTCCCTTATATGTACAAAACGAAATAAGGAAAGGTGCCCATATAGGTAGCCAACAATGAAACCCCATATGGATTACTCTACAATACATGTATGTACATGCAAATTAGAATTTATCTGACCCGAAAGTGAAACGCCCTCAAAGTCATGATATTAGGATAAACTCTCCTCCTCCAAAATGGTTACTGTCAATCCCAACAAAGAATACTACTTGTGACTGTCAGTCCCAACAAAGAATACTAGCCAAGCTTATTCCAATGGATGCTTGATTATTTACTATAAACCTATGTTCCTCTTGTTGTGTGCTCCAAAAGGCTAGAGAATATTTTATTTTTACTCTTATGCAAGCTGGATTTTTACTAGCAGCACTATTTTCCCATGTCTCATATTTGTATACTGTTTTTGGGGAAAATTTGGTATTGTGGTATACCCAGTTTTGAACTAGCATGGTGGTTTCTTAGTGGCCCGCTTTTCTTTTATAAAACACCCCTGAAGTACCTTATTTATTTATATTAATATTCAAATGAAGAATTTCATTCGTTAAAACAAACTAAGAATGCTTGTTTTACTCAAATGAGCAAATCAACAACTAAATCCTTAGAAAAATATAATCATCTCTTGGTGTAAATTCTCAAAGGTCACATTAGACAAATGATCAAGTGAATCATTTTCTCTGATATCTAAGCTATATATATATATAAAAGAGCGTCTTNTGTAGATTAAACTAATCTGGGATTCTCGGCCCAATCTCTGCTTTGAAATCAAGTGAAGATCTTAATAGATATGGAAGACATTATGGTCAATGGAAATAAAAGACACTCTTTTATTTTGGAGTAATTTCATCATGGTTTTTCTATTGGCTTGACAAAATAGTATCCCATTACAAATATCCTCATGCATTTTGCAAGAGGAAGCTGCAAGTATGATGCAATACATAGATTCATTTCTAGAACCTATCCCTCCCAAGAAGCACTACCATTAATGCTCTTCTCCCTCTTGAAAACTTACTCTCATGCCAAATCAACTATTACTATTGTTGAATGCTACTACAATTCCACAGTGAAGACACCTATCAATTAAACAAGCAATGGTGAATTATTGAATCAATTCAATATATTGTCACCATTTTTGTCCTCCTTATCCAGGCTTTGGAAGAAACCCAGGAAAGTATGCATATTTCAAACTAGGTACTTTGTATATCACATGGGTCTATATGAGAACAAAAAGCAGAGCACTACTGGTTTCTCAAAAAAAAAAATTGGAAGTCAAAGAGAGAGATGTTGGAGCTTCCAAGGGTGAAGGAGAATATCTTATAATGGAGAAAACCTTCCATCAAAGTTTGGATATTCTTATTGATACAAAAGCAAGGATACCGACCTCCAAAATGACTGCAAAAAAGGTAAATTTAGGTCTAGTTTTAAGAAAGTTTGACAAATTTAGAGAAGGTCTATAAGGTTATCACGAAATTCCATGATGGCATTGATATGCTCCTTTGGCAAGTGCGGGGTGAGTGTGACACCTGAACTTGTAGTGCAAGTGTTGCATAAGTGTAGGGATGTTGGAAAACAACCTTTTAGATTCTTTGTATGGGATGGGAAGCAACCCGAATACATTCATAACAATGAGGCATACAATGTTATGCCTTTAAGGTAGGTGATATGTCAATATTATTGAATTATCACACTATTGAATTAGCATTGTTACCATGATTCACTATAGAAGGAAATGTTTTTGAACTTTCTTCTATTATAATTTCTTAAATATCAGGGTTCCCTGATTTCTATTTCCTGTAGACAGTTGACATTAATATTTGATGATATAAAAACTTGAAAATTGTTCTGATGAGAGATTTTTCCATATTTCAACGGTGTAATATCTTATCCCTTTTGTGTGGATCATATCAAGTCAAATAATACACCCTCTTCATATTCCCAACATTTGGTTTCAAGGACTGTTGGTGCTCATGACTATGCTCGCCTTCTAATTTCATATTTAGCTTCCCCAACTATTGAAGGCTCTATAAAATCTAACCTTAATTGTTGATCTGTAATTTGTAAGCTAAAAATCATCTTATTTTTTTTGGAAGAATCACAAGGTATTTCTTCTCTTTTCTTCCAACCAATAAATACATTATATCTGTTATTTCAAGAGTGAAATCAAAATATACGTTGTCGAGTTTTAAAGATCCTTTGAAAAATATGAAAATTTCCTCAATCCTACCCTGCAGCTGCATATTATAGTCTTCTAGTAATCAAAATATTTCTGGCCAAAATTGTTGTCATACTAACATTAAAAGTTTTCTATAACAAATAAAAAAGTCGCCTAATACTACTTCCATCAGCCCAACTCGTAGATGGTAAAATGGATAAGGATAGTTCTGGTGAGGCCAAAGCACAAGGGTTTTCTTCTAGAAGAGTTTATGTGATGTAAAATGGAGGAGTTGTCTTCTTGATGACTCTTGCTTTCTCTCCCCCCTCTCTTCATGTATTTTATTAGCTACATTTTGAGTAATGTTTTTCAGATTTTTTGTTGAGTTATTATATAGTTTTCTTTGCAATATATTGTGCAAGTTTTTTCCTTTGGTCTCTATATGCATGTATTTTACTTATATAAATCAAGGTTGTGATTAGCCTACACAATTCTAAATAGCCTGGTTATACAATGTAGAATGCAGATGTGAATGAATTGATGGAATATTTTTTATTTTCTAAGAGTCTAAACAATATTTAAAATCTAAAATACACTAGATCCCAAAGTGGAGGGGAACATATCTTGATGTTGTATGCTTTATCACTCTTCTCCGTGTATTTGGTGTTTATTAGAAACAATATGGTTTCCTTTTTCATAACACTATTAGTTTTTCTGAAAGTACTTCTTTTAAACCCAAAGAAAATCACAACTGTCCCGAAGAGGTAGAGCACCACCAATGGCCCGCTTATGTGGGAGAAATGACCTTCAAGGGGAAGAACACTAAATATAAGCTCTCTTGTTTGACTAAGCTTCCATGATAGGGAGGTACTATTCTACAAAAATCACCCAAGATTTGCACTTGGCCTTAATAGCTTATTTAGGGGAATTGAACCTTAGTGGGTGGCTTGACATGCAACCATACTTACTTCTGAACCATAACCCCGTAAGCTTAGAAACATTGTATTAGTATCGGTCTGCTAGAATTTTTCTAACAATTTTAATTTTGTTTCATTTCTATTTATATCAATATGTTAATTTATAAAAGGATGGTGTCAAAAGCACAATTTTCCTTACAAATGTTCAATCAACAACTAACATCTGGAAACACCAAAACATTTTTAATGGGAATTATACTCCATTTACATGAGCTATTTCCTATGGATGCTCAAGATTTGTAAAAACTTATAATGTTCTAGTCTTGGGCCTTCAAAGTATCACATTGTAAGATTTGTAAATGGCAGTTTTTATGTATTAAAGGCCCCATCACTTTATTTTGTGTTCCTAGAAATGACCCTTATATATGCCTAAATTGGTGTTCAATGTTTTGAATTCTGAAATAGAGGGATATGAAACTGAAACATTTTAGGGTTCTAATTGATTCTAGGAACCATTGTTCCAGTTTGCAGGATAGTTTCAAGCACATTTCCTCAATGTTTTCATGATTTAGGAAACATATACATCCCAAAGTCCATGATTTGGAATAACAAAAATCCCCCCAAAAAACCTAGAGGGAAGCATTCTGGTCTACTAGCAGAGAATATATAGTTATTAATATCAATTTCTTTATCTTAACGCACTCATATTTCTCTCTATATTGTTTATTATTCTCTCACATATTTGCGAAGATAGTAAATTTTAAGTTGAGAAAAAAATGTGCACCTGTTATGCTCCTAAGCCTATTGTCATTTGTTTACCTGGAAATGATGATGCTGACGCCAATGTCTATCTGTTACTACTACAAACGCACTCGATCAACAAATAGTGCGGCCCCTTCTCAACTCAGAAAATCAATTTGAATTTGGGCTTAGCATCCAATTTAATGTGATGCCAAATGATGAAATAATCATCCAAGCAAAACCCATGTCTTCCTTTGACAATGAACTCAATCTTTCTCTTATGCAATTGGACTTTATGGAAATCAAACTCCCCTTCTACAACTGAATTTGGTCTCCCCTGTTGGTTGTGTAATTAAAATTTCCTTTGATAGAGATTCAACCCTCTGACGAACAGATCAGACCCCCCAGTGATGGGGTCTCTCCTCTTGTGCTTCACTCTCCTCAGCAATGGCTCCTTTGTTGGAAAATCGGGCCTCCCAATGATGGTGTCTATCCTCTTGTAGTTTTCCCTCCTCAACAATGGCTTTGTAAATGTCAATTCATCCCTTTGTGTGGAATTAAACCTTCAACAATTCAGCCCTATGTGAGGAATTTGACACTGAGGTTCCATCTTCTAGAAAATAGAGAAGGGAAACATCTCCCTCTTTAAAATTTGTGTGATCTAATTTATTACATGGAATTTATTGATACATTTTTATTTGGTGGCTCCCTTTCAATGGAAACTTGCATTCTTGAAACAACTATTAACTTCTAACAAGCATTTAAGATACATTGAAAAAGAAAGAAACCCATAAGGATACCATGTATTTTAACCACACAAAATGAAAAAAAACCCTAACCCTAATTTAATAAGTCAACTATATGGAACAACTATGTATCCAAAATACTCTGTAGGGTGAAACCCTAAAAGTGATGGATATAAAAATGATATTTAGTATTAGCTTCAAGTCATTGAGTACAATAACATTGAATCTCTTTTATACATGGGGGATTCACTTATTGACCAATATCCTATCACGTTAGTTCATATTGTGGGTTTCAAAATTATCAAAAATTGTTCACCAATATATTGCAGGTATTGGGGGGGATGAGGAGTTTAAGGTGGGGGTGGGTAGGGTAGTTTATAAGGATTAAGGTATAAAAAGGGGTGGGGAGGAGGTTTTAAGTATTGGGAGGGGGTTTCAACAAAAAGTCTTTGTGGCAATATCTCTGGAAATTAAGGGTATTCTTTAATATCCCACGATCACACGTGCTATGTGAGAGGTTCACTAAGTGAAGTCCCCGTGCTTTTATAGAACTCAAGCAAACTAAAACTTAAAATCTAACTATAACATAAATATTAGTTATCACTTATAAAATGTGGCTTTATTACATCTTATATTATGACAAAAGTGGTAAATCTTATACATTGGAATTCCTCTAAATATAGTGGAGAGGGATAACAAATAATAATATTGAGAACAAGGTTTCAAGAAATATTCAACAAAAAAACTATAAGTTATTATATACCTTTATTTTCAACTAAATAAAGTAAGAGAAGAAACAAATTCTTTAAGTTCGAATTAGTGGCTAAAATTTCTAGGGATATTAAGAACTTGAAATTGAACTTGTAGTAAAGGAAGATGATTTAATCTTTAGCCATATAAAAATTGAGACCTTAAATAAGAAATATGCCATGGTCTCAATTATTAATCCAAGGTTGGAAAGGAAGATGATAATATCTATAGTAAACGAAGATGATTTAAATATTTAGCGATATACAAATTTCAAAATTGAAACCTTAAATAAAAAAGATGACATGGTCCTCAACTACTAATACAAGGTTTGTAATGGGTTTGTAATGTGTGTCTATAGTATGGTCTCCATGTTTAGGTTATGTTCTAGATGGACATCCTAGCTAGAGGATGGTTATCTAGGGGATGTGATACCATACTATAGACATTATGAAACTACCTCATGTCTTCTGTAAAATTTATGAAACTATCATTCAACTCTTCCTTGGCCATATATTAGGATTTTCTCCTTGACATTTTTTTGTTTTTGTTTTTGAAACTATACAACAAAATGAAAATTGATTGAAGCTCTAATACCAACATGTAGTGTTTCTAAAGCCAAATTTCAACTATTACTATAACTATTGATGTAACATAAACAAAGAAATAAAGAGTAGCTGAAATAAAGAGACAAAAGTATAGAAAATAGTGGGGAACATCTACACAACCAAGGGTGAATTAAACCTACAAAATTCAATTATGTTGGAGGATACCTTCCCAATAAATTTGTTGTTTGTATTGAATACAAAACAAAAAATAATACAAAACAACAACTTAAATTTTTTATCACTAATAAACGTTATATGACCCTTGTTACATGATAGTTGCATTTTATAAAGTTATATGACCAATAATGAATTAATTGAAGAGAATGTGGTATCATTGTTTTTAATAGTTTATTTCTAGGCCATAATGTGCATCATGTACCAATAACAAAAGTGATAGGATATAATTGATACTAGCCCTACACTAGTTTCTATACTCCTTTAAATAGTTCCCTAGTTGTCTCAAGGTTGTGAAATAATTCGAGGTGATAAGCCTCTCAATTCAATATAATGATGTGTGATATTGATACATGATTGTACAATGCGAACTAGAATTCAACCATTGACATTGTTGTTTCCCTTTCCAATTGCTTGAACCTACAATTGGGTTAAGGATAGACTCCACGGGGTCTTCACTTGTTGACCAATATCCTATCACGTTAGTTCATATTGTGGGTTTTAAAATTATCAAAAATTGAACCAATATATTGCAGGTATTGGGGGGATGAGGGGTTTAAGGTGGGGATGGGTAGGGTGGTTTATAAGGATTGAGGTATAAAAAGGGGTGGGGAGGAGGTTTTAAGTATTGGGAGTGGGTTTCAACAAAAAGAGTTTGGATCAATATCTCTGTAAATTAAGGGTATTCTTTAATATCCCATGATCGTACGTTCTATGTGAGAGGTTCACTAAGTGAAGTCCCCGTGATAGACTCCCACACAAATAAAATAGTGTAATAGCTATAGAAATTGTTTAATTCAATGTATTCAATGATAAAGTGTTTCACAAAATTTTGCATTAGAAGTATGATAAACTCATTACATGGATGGAATAAGTTGATATTAAAAATATGTTATTTTTTGAACAAACAACTCTAAAGTTTTTATAATTTAGTTCAATAAATGTTTAGGCTTATGTTAATCATACTTGTCAAACAAATTAAGACATATCAAGGCTGTCTAAAATGATAAAGAGAGAAGGAATAATCATAGCATGAAATAAATACAAAATGTTTGAAAAGCTACACAAAACTGACAAACAAGCCCAAAAATATCAAGGCAACATGTAAACAATAGCAAGAATGGTCAAAGATAGGAAAAAACTCTTGCATGATTCTACAACCTCTATGTGTGGGAGGGTTCTTTGTTTCCTCCACTAGCCTCTATTTGATTTGGAAGCAATCCCATAATGCCTCCCCTTATGAAATGGACTAATAAGAGGAAGAAATGGTTATCATGACCACTTATGTAAGCACAAATGAAATATTGAAGCAAGGGGCTTTTCAATATTGGCTAATGTAGCATAAACCTAGATAAACCTCCCATTATGCAATGAACATTTCAAGAGGAAAATTGGGCATCATGATGACAAAGAAACTCAAGAATGGTGAATGGAAGCAAGAGGCTTCTCAGATTTTGGCATAGCATTAGAAACATAACCTTAGCAATGTAACATCAACACAGGAAATATTATGGACATAAAAGGAGGAGGAGTTCACTATATATTTTCATGGAGGTATAATGGAGGGAAGTGGAACTTTGGATCAAATCTCAACCCATGCCTCACCCATGTGTTCACATTCAACTCAAGGATAGCCTTATGATTGCATTTCAATGAGAAGGTTTGTATGGTATGGGGTTTGCTTCACCAACCAAGCTCTCAAGAAACCCTTCCATTCAATGAGATGTAGACTTACATAAATCACACGATTACATGCAACACGACTATAGAAGGAATCTCACATGGTCGTGTGCTTAATAAGGAGAAATTTACATGATTTATTTAATGGTCAAATTGAGGGTTGACATGGATTTTCATATGTGATTGTCCCAACCTTGATGATTTTGAGTTTAATGGGTGTAGTTAATGTTGATATATAATGTATTTAATGAAATTTCCTCAGGTGTTCTAAGTAAATAAAAGTAATGTGATAACAAATCAGGTGAGACATAGCACAACATCAAGCATATAAAGATATCAAGTGAAGAGTTGTGACTTCTCTAAGTTGTCTTACATGACATTTAACAAGCCTTTAGAGTCAAGGTGGATGTCTATTGGCATGCTTGGGAAATAAATTGTTGCAACAAAACAAACTCGTTACATTACACTTGAAGTCCTTTTAGGCACAATATTGAATCATTCTATTTGTTATTATGAGTTGCTTGTGTTGGTACACTTTGTAGTGTAGGGCCTTAGTTATCACATAAGCCCTTTATAGGAAAATTTTAACCTGTAAGAGGAATATGGTGGCCATATCAAGATTTGTAACACTAAGGATGGTTGTTATGAACCAATGTAGTAAATTAAGGGTCTAAGTCTTTATCAATTCTAATCAGATGCCATTAGGGTCTATCAAATGTTGTTGGGGACACTCAAATTCCATTAGAGCAAGTTAGGTGACATTAAGGTAATTTACCCCTCATTAGTATTAATCAAGATCCAAAAGTGCCATGATTATGATCAAATAGGTGCCACTACGATAAATCAAGATCCAAAAGTACTATCACATGAATCATAATCATTGACATTGATATATCGAACGTTATGTCAGACATTTTTTGAAAAAAATCCTAGCTCTAAACCTATTTCAATTCCTAACGTGGTTCCTTTTGAAATTTTTGGCATTATCCAAGGCGTTATACCTGGCTCTATACTCGACGCTATGTTGGATTTTTTCTAGGCACAATTTCTGGCCCTATACATGGTGCTATGTTGGATCTTTTTCTTGCTGAAATTATGGTGCAATTCCTATCTCTAACCCTAGATCAATATATAGTGCTATGCTATTCAAGATGTTTTTTTGGAGGCTATTATGGGCGTTATATGGGATGCATTTTTGGACGCTAATTGGGACGTTAATTGGGACGATAATTATGATGCTAATTGGGACGTTAATTGAGATGTTAATTATCATCTAAAATAGCACCAACTTTTAAAAAGGGATGCTAATTGGGACACTAAGTGGGACGTTAATTGGGATGCTAATTGGGGCGCTAATTGGGATACTAATTGGGACGTTAATTGGGATGCTAATTAGCATCCAAAATAGCACCAACTTTTAAAAAGGGATGCAAATAAATCCATTAAAAGTGTCATCCCATGGAAAAGCGTCCACTTTGTCCAAAAACTAATGAAAAATACACTAAAAGTGATAGTGGACGCTAAAAAGGAAGCTAAAAGAGACACTAATCACAGGGTTTTGTTGTAGTGATTGCACTAGTGAAGTGGCAATGACCTCCTAATCTAGTAAGATACAAATAGGCTATGGTGGTTAGGGGATGATTAATTAATTAATCCTAACACCTTGAGCATGGTATGAAAATTTAATTAAACATCATCTCAAATTGAATTATAAGAATTTCAATCTAGATGATGCAACTTTATTTGTCAAGAAGGTTGGAAGATCAGTTGTATATCTAGTTGTCTATGTGGATGATTTGCTTATCACAAGAAATAATTATGATTATATAACCTCTATTAAAAGAGAGTTGAAAAATGTTTTTGATATGGAAGATTTGGTATTATTACATTATTATTTAGGAATTGAAGTAGATAAAAAACCAAAGCACATTTTTATTTCTCAGAAAAAATATGTTGGAGAGTTATTGAGCAAAATTGGTATGCAAGATTATAATTTTGTTTCTACACCAATGGAGCAAAATCTAAAGCTTACTCTAAATGAAGGAAATTCATTTGAAGATCCAACAAGGTACAAGCGGCTTGTTGGAATTTTAATTTATCTTACTAATACTCGTCCTGACATAAATTTTGTTGTAGGAATACTTTCCAAGTTTATGCATCAACCCTATGAATTTCATTGCAATGCAACAAAGTGAGTGCTCGAATATTTGAAAGGAACTCAATCTTAGGACATCAAATATTCTAAAGTTTTAGACTAACAACTCACCGGTTTTGCATATTCTGATTTTGACAGAGATAAAGAGCACGTGGTGTCTACTTTAGGTTATTTGATGATCCTTGGATCAATAGCTATCACTTGGAGATCATGAAAGAAATATTTTCTTGCTAATTCTACAACTTAATTTGAATATGTTGCAGCAGCTCAAGCCACAAAATAAATCATTTGGATTCGTAAAATACTTGAAGACTTGTAGGAGAAACAAATGACTTCAACGCCTCTCTTTGTTGAAAACTCTTCTACAAGTCAATTGGCCAAGAATCCAAAATTCCATGATAGAACCAAACATATCAACACCAAATATCACTTGATTTGACATCATGTTCAAACCAAAAGCATTCACCTGACACATTGTTTTACTTCCTATCAAATTGTAGATATATTTACTAAAGCATTGGGCGGTGAAAAGTTTGAAAAATTTAGAATACAGCTTGGCATGTAAGACGTCCCTTTGGATTAAGGGGGGAAATTTGAATAATCTTTCGAGATTTCATTGTAAATAATATTTTAGTCATTAGTTAGTGAATTATCGTTAATAATATCATTATCTAACCGTAGATAACGATTTTGATTTCCTTTATAAAGTTATAGTTTGTCATAAGTTAAATTATAATTGGTATCACCTAAGAATAATAAATGTCGGTTCAAGATTTAATGTTACAAAGGACATGTCTCATTCATGTTTGTTTGCAATGAGGTAGAATAAAAGAGAATTATGGGGAATTCTGAAAATATTTGACACATAGAGTAGTGTCACATTGATGTCTATATCAAAGAATATAGGAGCGAGCCTTCCATGATGCAACAAATTGAATAAATAGAGTCACAATTTTCACTATTATAATCCCAAGTTCAAGTTTTGTGATGTTGACAACGTCCATTTTGTTTAGGTTCATATCTAAACTTAATCAACAACATACAAGTGAGAAGATTTAATTAAAATTAATATATTTATTTTATCCCAAACAAAATCATTAAATAGTTTTGTGCGAAACAAATAAAACCTATGTAGTATCTTTATGATGAGCTCGATCAACCTTGTACATGATTGGTTGATTGTTGTGTATTTTTCATATTGAAAATGATAAAAAAAATGCTCATAACACATGAATTCAAGTGGGGGTTCAAAATGACAAGGGTCCAAGCTTCTTCGAGAAGCTTTCATTAAGTAAACTTAAAATGTTTCATAACCAATATAATAGTAGGATTATCTAGCCATGAACTATGTGAAAAATTTAATTTTGTGGAAGTGTACGTCGTATAATGGAATAAATAAAATCCAATGATAATAGAGATGATTTTCCACTTTAGATGCTAAATGAAAGTATTGGGTGTTGAACACTAAATATTTCTCAGTATTCAATCTAGCCTCATATAATAAGGAAGATACAATGCTCACTGAGAAACCAAGCACTAGGTGTGAAGACATTGATGGGTTGTTAAAAACGTGACCCTTCTTTAAAAAATTTACACTATTTATTTTCATGCATACAATACAAGTGATTTCATATATATGTGTGTGTGTTTTAATTGCCTTTATAAGATAAGTTTGAACCCTTTAAAAAGAATGGGAAATTCAATTTTAATCATTGATGGGATGATGCAATGGAAACAAATATGGGAAACGATACAAGTATCCCTCTCATACAAGGGCAAGTCACATCAACATTCCCTATACACATTTTAATATTTTGACTCCCAAATACCTATCAACATTCATCATACACATTTTAATATTTCAACTCCCAAATACCTTCATTATAATGGTAATTTTGTAAATACTCACTTTAATGTTAGAATAACTTCATTATAATGGTAATTTTGTAAATACTCGCACTTTAATGTTAGAATTTATACTAGCTTCTAAATACCTTCATTATTATGGTACTTTTATACACACTTAAGTGTATCGACCTTTTCCATGAAGAATGTTGGAATTACAAAAATATTATCTAGAAACCATGACATTTTTATTGTTTCCTTTTTGTTTAGAACTTTAAAATGACATGTGGAGTAAGTGAAAACCGTGACATTTTTAAGATTCCACTTTCTCCCTAGAACTTTGAAGTGAGAAGTAGGTCGAATCACAATTTTTTAAAGGTCTTGCTTATCCTACTAGGTGCAATAGTTACAAGACTCATTTGACTTGGTATTCACATGCTTCCAATAGAATTGTAAAACATTATCCACCTGGTAGACTTTGTGTTTGAAATTGTGAAGTTATAGGTAGGGTAGATGGAAACCATGACATTTTCAAGGTCCTGGTAGAATTGTTCTATGGCATAGTGGTTACAAGTCATTTTACTTAGTATGGTTACAAGTCATTTTACTTAGTATTCATACACCTTGAACCAACTTAGCAAAAATGATCAACTTGATAGAATTTATATAAAAAAAACCTTGATTTTCCTTATAATAAAATTCTATATGAAAATGAGGGGATACCTTAGGGTTTTGCAGGGGTTTTCTAAGCGAGTTTCAGTTAGATTGTGTTGAGGTGTTAGTTTTTGTTGAGTGTAATTTGGTCTGACTCATGTAATTTGGATTACTAAGGTGGAGGCCCTATCTTGGTCAGATGATGACGAGGATTGGGAAAAGCGGGGATTTTCAAGTCCAATGAGGATTTCCGTGATTTGAGATGGTCTGTCACATCACTTGTTGGATTTTCAAACATATATAGGTCTTATCCGTGAAATAAATTTATTTTCAGGAATAAGCCACATACAATTACACTAAAGGGATCGTTAGGTGGCATTAATAGATCTAGTAGAGATTTAAATGTGTTCTCGGGGTCTAGTAACGAGGAGAATGGTGATGCCAAACATTTTACCGAATTCATAAGTTAGAGTTAAGGGAAAAAAGAAGAAAATGTTGGGTAGTGAAAGAAATTATCTAGTGGAAGAGGGGTTTTCAAATGTTGTGGGGGATAGAGGAAAGAATCCTTCTGGTTCTTTGGTAGATTATGGCAAGAGGCTCTTGGGCCCTCATGACAAGGCAAGAAGAGTGTTGAAAGTTTTTAAAGTTAAGTCACGCAAAGCACAAAAAGTTTTGGGGAAATATATATGTATGGATAATGTGGAAATTTCAGATAGTGAGGCTATAGTGGGGAGACTCGAGTATATTTCCTTGAACAAGTTAGAGATTATGAAGTGGGTAGGTGATACATAGATACCATTGTTAGGGTATTTCCCATAATTTAGTTTGTTTGTGAATGGATGGTTGTGCTTCCATTTTCTTGCTGAGGAAGATGCCAGTATAATTTTAGAAAATTCTTGGGTGATACGAAAGGGTTCTCTAGCTTTCAGTAGATGGAATCTTGTGTTTAACCCACTAAAATAAAAGGTGGTTAGGATGCACCTGTGGATGCTCCTTCCTGGGTTTCCATTACAGTTGTGACGTAAGAAAGTTTTCATTTCTTTGGCCAATGTGGTTGGAAAATTTATATTTTTGGACGAAAAATTGTTATTTGTGAATATAAGAGGATGGATTCCATCCTAGTGGAAATTAATGTGTTGGTGGGTTTTCCTGCTGAGATTGAGATCTACTGGGGAGATTTGACTTTTTTCCAATGACTAGACTACTAGATGGTTCGAATTGGTCATTTGAGGAAAACATGATCGAGTTTTCTTATTCTCAATGAAGAACATTTTGATATGTAGTCAAAGGGGTGAGTCCTTCTTTGGATCTGAAAGTGATCTCAATTAGTAAATAGGTGGTTGAAGTCTTTAAATCATATGAGAATCCACACTAGCCCTTTATGGAAGACTATTAGTCTTTTCTAGGTAAGTTGGAATCCTTGCTTTCCATATTTTTATTACACATTTTTTTTGGAAGACTAAATTTTATTAAGGAGGTTGAAGAAAAACATTTAAATAATAAAAATGTTAGTGGGGATACTAGTGATGGGTTAATATATACCAAAACTCTATTAAGTATTCCTTCCCTAGTTCGTTTCCTTCGTCCAAGCTTGAATCTAATAAGGTGATTCCATAGTTTGGGGTGGTTACGTCATCTTTCTTATCCCATTTGATTGGTTCATTGGAGGTTGACGATCATGTGTTTACAAAGGTTGTTACTTCTTGGTGAGATGGGTTATTGGTAAAATACTCTTTAGAGTTGGGGTTTCATTGAAATGGTGATTTGGAGGGGAGGATTAATTCAAGTACTCCATCTGGTTTGTTAGCTCATGTTGATCAACCTTTGAGTCTAGACACTAGGTGAGGTAGTCATGTGTTCTTGAGACATGTTTATAGACTCCTCCTATCTTGCAAAGATCTTCATTAAGTCTCGAAGGTTTGGGTTTACTTGATTTCTTTGGTGGTTTTGAAGTGGGTAGTCCATCTTAGGTTTTAGATATCCCTGTAGTCTCAACTCTTCTTCCTTTTTACAAGGTTGTCCACATAAAAAATCCATTGTCTATATTTTTAGATAAAACTTCACAAAAAAATGAGGCTACACCTATTTTGTTGATTAAGTGTTAGAATGTGATAGCCTGGAAGAAAAACGTTGAGGAAAGGAAGGAAGTACAAAGAGGAATTTGATCCTGATGGTTATGGAGTGGGTGGTGTTGCTTTTGATGTTTCCCCTAGGTGTGTTGACGCATTACAAAGGGACCTTGGAGCAAATTTACCTTGGAGTCTGGTCTCAAATGATTTTGACCTCCTTTAATATTAGGGGGGTTGGGGGAACTCCTAAATAAAATTCCCTTAAGAGACTTTTTGAACTAATCAATCCAGATATCATACTTATTCGGGACACTATGTGTTCGTGACCTAAAGCATGTGAATTTTTTTTAAGACTTTTTCCAAGTTGGGAATGTTGTGCAAATGATGCTAGTGGACATTTTGAGGGGTTACTTGTAGTTTGGGATCCTTTTGTAGCTGATATAAATCATATTATTACTTGTGTAGGCATTCTCCTTGAAGGCAGGATTTGAGGTTTGGATAAAGTGATAAAAATTATAAATTTATACAGCCCTTATGATGATAGACATGAGTTTTGGGGTTGTGTTGAAGCTAGTGGTATGTTAAAGAATTTTTGTTTGATATTTGGTGGGGATATTAATATGAATTTGTCAACTTGTGAACTTTGGGGAACAATCATCATTTGGATCCTTTGTTGAATTGATGTTATTCCACAATTATTTCAAGAGTCTAACCTGATTGATGTTATTCCTTTTGTTATGGCTCCTACTTGGAGAAATGGGAGGTTATGTGAGGATGCGGTGGCCAAGGGACTGGATATATTTTTCATTTATGAGAGAGTATATGAAGCGGTTGGTAGATATAGGTATTGGTTTGTAAAGTATGGTATTTATGATCATTTACCTACATGTTTGCAAATTGAGGTTGAACATTCTACTACAAATTTTTCTTTTAAGATCAATCATTCCTTGCTTGAGGAGGAATATTTTATTTCCATGGTTATGGATATGTGAAGATCAATTTCGGTGCTTAATGGGGAGTTCTATATGCAAAGGTTGGTTGCGTAAATGGAATAATTAAAGAAGGTGGTCAGCCATTGGGAGAGGATAAGAAACGAAGCTGAAGCAAGAATTGTTGTTGGTGGTAGAGGAGATAGATAATATTTATTCTTTTAATACTTTAGGTATTTTTACAAGTATGGATAAGAAGAAATTAGTAATTTTGGAAGCCATGAAATTGAAGATATTACATATAGAAGAGGATTCTTGGAGACTCAAAATTCGTGAAATCTTGTTGACTCAGTGTGACAATAATAAAAATATTTTTCATAAGTTTTCCAATCATAGAAGAATCTCAAATGCTATGTAGGATCTAAAATATACTCTGGGAATATGGTTATTTCTCAGAAGGAATTGGAGAAAGTTGCAGTTACTCATTTTGTTTTCCTTTTTAAGAAGCCTAGACATTCTAATATTGTTTCACAGTTACAAGTTATCCATAACTATCATATTTTTTTCTAACTTAAGGAGGGGCCTAACGTGGGACATGAGGTTTCATAGGAGTGTTTACACTCTAAAGACAAAGAAACAGAAAGTGTTGATATTAAAAATGGTTCCTATAGAGGTTACTAATTGGATCATGACCTGTGTAACTTCAACTAATTTTGCAGTGCTAGTTAATGGATCATCTTTGAATTTAGCAAAAGTTCCAAAGGCCTTAGGAAAGGAGGCATGTTATCTCCTTTACTTTTCCTTCTTGTTGTGGAAGGATTAAGCAGGCTTATTGGTAAAGATAAGAGAGAAAATATATTGGTGTTAATGTTTCTTCTATCCACTAAATCAAACATTTATTATGTGTGGGTTGCGTACTTTTGTTTGGAAATGGTTCTATAGAGGATTGTGAAACTTTCCATGAAATTAAATTAAACTTTCTTTAGACTAATATTGTAAAGGATGTGATAGATTAGATTCTCACTATTTTTCCTTTTAGATGTGGTTCTATTGAGGTGAGATTTAAATATCTTGGTTATTTCCTTAAACCAAATAATTATAAAAAAGAATATTGGATTTGGACTTTGAAGAAATTAGAAAATAAGATATGGAATTGGTGCTATCAATGGCTGCCATTTGGAGGTAGATGGATTTTAATTAAATAAGTATTGGAAAGCATCCCAGTCTACTGGCTTTCCCTTGCAAGGATTCTTGTGTCCTTCTTACATAGTTTAATAAAAAGAATGATGCAATTTTTGTGGTCAAGGAATTTTAATAGAGAAAGAGTTCATTTGGTTAGTTGGGACATAATCTTTCATAGAAATGGGAAAATTATAATACAAGGAAAAAATGACAGCCACAAATATAAATGCACGAGTTAGTCTATCAAAGCGTGATAGATGAATCCGACATGAATACTTTCTGAGATCCATCTTGAAAGCACAAATGATCCAACTTGAAGATTTTTCTCTTAAAATAATGTATCCATTGGAAAGCACGATGAAACAGGTAGTTCACTTTGACAAATTCTTGAAATATTTTCATCGTTGTAATATAAAACACAGTCATGAGATTTCCATATCATATCCTGAGATTTCCATACTTTTCTCTGGGCCCGTAATTGCTATCCTGCATTTTCTTTATAAATTTTCTTCGCTAAAGTCAATTAATAGTTCAGTCGATTGAGTATTTTTTAACCTCCAAGTGGCCTTTCGCATTCATGAGTGGCATGTCCCACTAGCTGTTGAAGATGTCCCACTAGGGAAACCTGCCTGCAAGTCGCCCGTGTCTGCTGTCAGAGGTGGAACAATGACACCGTGGCCCAGTTGGAAAATGGAATCTGTGGAGCGTCATTCATGACGTCACTCCAGTTCAGTCGACTTCTCCAAATTTTTAAATTTATTCATGGTAGCAACAAAAGAGAAATGCATCATCCACATGTTTCAAAATTGATAGGTGGATTAAGCAATAATCCATCCTCAAGTCCTTGAAGTGATAACTGCGACAATTTTAAAATCTCTTATATCCATAAGGTCTTCACTTAGTGAAACCATGTTACAGAGGTGATATTAAAGAATACCTTTAATTTCACTAGGTATTGATAATTACCTACAAATACTTTTTTGTTGAGCCTCCTTTCATTACATATTTCCAATTAAAATAATCCTAATTTTAGGATATATTCCTTGTTTTTACTATAAACCTATTTTTATACCCCAATACCTATAAACCTCCCATACCTTAAACCCCGCCTCCCTAATACGTACAATATATTGACCTTATTTTTTATAATTAAAAAACCCCCTTTATGAATGAACGCGATAAGACATTGCTCAACAAAGTGAATCCCTAGCACTCATACCCTACATGGTGAAATTACTCTATGGCATAGTGGTTACAAGAGTCATTTTACTTGATACACACTTCCAATTGTCTTGTCTTGCATTATCCACTTGATAGAACCTTGAAGTGAGATGTCTAGCCACTGATAATACATTGTACCATATTGTAAATGTAGCCACTGATAATACATTGTACCATATTGTAAATGTATGATTGCGAATTAAATTTTGATTTTTGTGAACATTGTATATATGGTAAGTAAGATTATTTCCATTTGGTGTTGTAAGAGAAAAAAGAATTTTAGACTTGATATATAATGATATATGTTCGGACCTATGCATGTTCTATTAATAGGTATATTTGTTTATTATGTTTCATTCATAGAAGATTTTAAGATTTCTGGAGGAACACCTAGATCTATTTCCTTGGAAAATGAGTGTTTTTTTTTTAAATTTAAAGCATAAATAGCTCTGGTAAAGAACCAAATAGAAAACAAAACAAAAGGTGCCGAGGACAAATACTAGTGGAGAGTTTAAAAAAAATCAATTCAAATAATTATGTCGGAAGGGAAAAATACTAAGAAAAAATATTACTCTATATGCACCTCAACAAAATGGTATTGCAAAAAGAATGAGCATGACATTGATAAGAAGTATGCTCAATGGTGCATGGTTAGCATATGAATTTTGGGAAAAAGAAATGGATACTACATGCTACTTGGTAAATCAATCATCTACATCAAGGCTGGTTGATAAAACTATAGATAAGGCATGGTTTGCTAAAAACCTCTCTCTTAAACATCTCATAATTTTTGGTTGTGATGCTTATGTGTATGCTCTCAGTGAAAATAAGAGTAAGTTAGATAATAAAGTTGAAAAATGTATTTATTTGTTGTAAACACAGTAAGCTAGATAATAAAGATGAAAAATATATCTATTTGTTGTAAACATGGTATATACGATTATAAAATTTAGAACCTAGTAACAAAGAAGATTGTTTTCAATTAAGATGTAGTATTTAGAGAGGCTAAAGATGTTCCCAAATAGGAAGTCCAACAAAATGTGAGATAACACATTGACATCCTAACATAGGATATGCCACTATAGTAAGATAGCCTTGGGCTCAAGGGATTAG
This sequence comes from Pseudotsuga menziesii, assembly GCA_001517045.1. Lineage (NCBI taxonomy): Eukaryota > Viridiplantae > Streptophyta > Pinopsida > Pinales > Pinaceae > Pseudotsuga > Pseudotsuga menziesii. The sequence continues at coordinate 13,733 of LPNX010888984.1, read as the reverse complement.
TGTTATACTACTTTCACCCATCTCTTAAGTATAATACATGGTCATGTATTTGTTGAGGAATGGGTTTATGCATATGGATTTCTATTTGTATACCTTAAAAGGCAAGTCACCTGAAGTTGTAACTCTTCATCCCTTAGATCCCTAATATCATGGACATTTTAAGGAAATATATATATATATATATATATATGTGTGTGTGTGTGTGTGTGTGTGTGTGTGTGTGTGTGTGTGTGTTGGCCCTAGGAAAAGATAGGTATAATTCAGTTAGAATTATGCTCAGGAATATAAAGAGTCCGGTCGCGCGACAGGGGAAGCTACGACAGAGGAAGAGCTACGACAAAAGAAGCAGGTGTAGGGAACGCTGCGAAAGAAGGAAAGATGTGACGAGATCAACCATGACGGAATGAACCACGATAGAAGAAGACATGTAGTGATTCAAAAGGACAGATCAAGATATCATGGGTAAGAAGTCAGTTAGAGAATAAATCATCTTTGTATTTTGGGCCGATAGCGCCTACTGACAGTTGTAACTGAAATGGACGAGAATAGGAATGACAGCTCGTCAGCTAACCACAGGGGGGTTCACTCAGTGAACGTTTTGCATAGCACGATCATTCATATGATGTTAAAGAATATCCTTAATTTCACTAAATATTGGAAAATGCCTCCTAAAATTGTATTGTTGAACCCTCCTCCCAATATACCTTTCCAATTAAAAAAACCCTTAGTTTCACCATGTATTGTAAGTATCCATTTTTATCTACTCATTTCTAATACCCCCTTTATATCATATTATCAAGTTGTAACAAAAAGTATCCCTAATGCATCTTAGTATAAGCAAACATGATGCTAAATAAAATAATAGTATAATGCTAATAATGATCCCACCAAGATTGCAGGGGTGAATGATCAATTTGTAGTGCTAGATAATGGAAGACCCAACAAAATAGTAATGGGGAGTAAAATACAACCCAATAAATAGAACAATGGAACAAATAAAGTAAAATACTAATAATATAATAGTTAGTGAAATTTGTATAAAAGATGATAATTGCAAATGTTTCACATCACAACCTACCAATCTACCAATTTTATATCATGTACATATAAGTATAGCCATAGAGAGCTCATGTTTTCTATAAGCTTAATAAATTAAATTCCATAAAAATGCAAAATTCAAACCCATTCATGGGTGGACTTCCCTACCTTCCTATCAAAACAAACATCGTTGATGTTTGAAATCAAATGAACATAGAAAAACTCATCTTGCTTTCCAATAACACCATATGATTATGTGCATAACTTGAATTATGTCATTCACAAGATGCAATGAATTGCCTCCACTTCCTCTACATTTATTCTTGCAATCAAGGGAATTAACAACATTTAGTTACCTCTTCTTGGGTTATATCTACCTTTTTTTAACCTTTGCAGGAGAGGGAAAAATATCCATCGTTAAGTTTCAAGCATGCAATAATTATAAAGATACACAAATGGTGAAACTTAATTGATACCATTTCATGCTATTGATAACACAGGGTATGTAAATAATGATTTATATTTTCACCTATGTTCATGTTAGTTCTAATACAATATTAAGACGGATTCCTTGCATATAAGAATTGAAATTACAATTGTGAATGTGACAAATATAACTCAATCTAACAACAATTCCTACCTGGCAATGTGAAAATTTTAAAGAAGAATACAAAAATTTAAAATAAATAATATGTTAAGAAATATTGATCTAACTTTTCTCATTTCTAGTGAGCCAAAAAAGATTGATCTCACTTTTCTTGTTTCTTATATAGTAAGGTTTGATTGAATCTTAATACCCACCTAAAACCCAACCTAAAAAACCATTCTAAAAAAATACTTTACAACTTTAGTGATTTGGAGGTATAAATCCAAACAATAATTTGGAGGTTATTTTTTAGTAGAATTTAGGACTGATATGGATCCATCCCATGATTTTGAGGTATGAATCTATCCCATGATTTGGAGGTTATTCCTTAGAAAAAACTAGGACTAATATGAATCCAACACATGATTTGGAGGTATGAATCCATCCCACAATTTGGAGGTTATTCCTCATCCCACCCAAATAAAATAACCCCCAATATTTATATTACTATGTCAAATTAAAAATCCCCCCCTTGACCCCTTAATATGAGGCAATATATTTTTGAGGTTTTTAGGAGTATTCGAAACCCCAATATGAATGTATGTGATATGATATTGCTTTTCTAGTGAACCTCTCGTGCGGCTAACATAAGGAAGTCAGATGATTACTACATGTAAGAGTCTATAAAAGGGAGAACCTAGGGTGTGTGAAGGTTGGTTGGTTGGTTGGTTGGCTGGTCGGTTGCTTGGTTGCTTACTTCCTCAGAGTTACACACTTAGATAGATGTACTCTTGGTTGGTCTGAGATAGTCATGATTGTCTTTTATATGTATGTAGAATTGTAGACTTTTAGAGAAGACAAAGTCGATCTAGGCTATGTGCATATTGATAGTAGGGTGAAGGAGAGGAAACTGCAGAGACTAGAGACTAGAGAACATGAGAGGAGAGAGAAGTTTGTATAGATTGTAGAAGAAGATCTAGAACAAAGTCTACCAGTTGAGTGCGCAGATGAAAGGTTCCATATATTTCTCATGCCAGATGAGGAGTGCCTTTGTGGTTTTTTCCGGATGGGTTTCCACGTTAAATGTTGTCTATGTGTATATTTGATGAATATGCTTATGTCACATCAATGTATGTTATGAATGAATGTATGTGTATTTTCTTATGAATGAGTCATTATATGCATATTTCACACTGTTGTTAGCTGGAATCGTTAACAAGGAAGTATACTAACTGTTATAATCTCTATTGATGGACAAGTAGAGTCACATCTTGAATACATGCAATAAGAATAAGTAATATAACCACCGACGTCGGTTGAGCAAGATAGTAAGGTGACAAGGAAGTGGAAATCCCCACACAGCTGCAGAAGCCTGGTTCTGGAAGTTACCCATAAGAGATATCTTGGGTGAGACTACATATGCGTCGCAGATGCTACCAACTGATCCCTGCTCTATCGAGCCGATATTTTGGATTTGTTGACATAAAAACAAGGGTCTAAACTTGGGTCGAAGGGAGAAATTCCAACAAATGGTTATGTTTTCGGGACCATGAATCATTTTGTGAGGGATATGTTTTGGCATCCTATGAAGACAAAAATTCAATAGTGGGTGGATTCTAAAGCATTAGAGTTTGGACAAGAAGAAAGTGAAGGATCGTGGTTGAATAAGACAAAGTGGTTGGAGCGATACCTCTATAAGGATATTCATGAAATTTTATTTTGCGAGATTCCTATTTTGTTGTATGAGTGGTTGTTGAGGCTAGCAACACAATAAAAAATATCCAAGGAGGAGAACCGACAGAGTGGATTCCTCAGCTGATTCAGCAATTGAAAAGAACTAGTAACCCCATATCTAGAGCTGTTGATTTCTAGGTTGATAGTGTTTTGGGCGGATATATCACATAAATTGGTGTCGACACTATAAGGTCATATAGTGAAGCAGAAAGGGATTTTTTCGAAGGACCTAGAGAAAGGTATTTGACATCTTTGAAAATATCGATTAACATGCTCGTACGCAAGAAGGGATCCTGAGAATGGAATCTGATGAGTAAAGAACTGTATATAAATACCTAGGTTATGTCGCAGAAGAAGTGCAAGAAAAATGGAGCAAGGTAAGCTGATATGTTCTCTGTTGATAGCAAAACTCCACTAGAGTCTAGGTGTCTAAGAAGTGTAAAGAGGTTTCAGCCGGGAAAAAGAAGAAGAACTGTGACAAGAAGAGGAAGTTGGAGTACAACTAGAGGAGAAGACTACACGTTGACGTCACACTTCAACAAAGAAGAGGAATATCAACATATCCTTGAAATAAAAGAAGAAGAAGAAGCCCCAGATCTAGAATACGAATACAACACACCTACAATTCCACCAACGTCTCCAGAGGTAAGGTTTAGAAACTCATCTCCTAGTGGATTTGTTAATACAAATAATACTAACTATGATAATAATAGACAAGGAAGTACTGCTAGCCAAATGTTTTACCCAGCAATACCAAGGACTAATATAATGGTTGGGAATGATATTAAGCTGCTAATATTCAATGGAAATAGGTTAGAAGACCTAGAGCAACCTTGGTTTCTATGTGAGGGAGGTGAAGGGAAGGAGGGAGGTGGTTATAAATATATAGATATCATTAGGTGAGAACTTATAGCTTTAGGGAGTGAAATAAAATAAATCTAATGGGCTATTGGGATGGGAGTGATGTCATCATCCAGTCTGTATTTAGGTCACATGAGGAGCAACTTGTTGAGAAATGGTAGTGTTTCAAGGTGATATCTATCATACATGATTCCGAGGTGATATCTATCATATATGAAATTAAATTAGTTTCTAGATAATTTTGTTTATAGTTCCTATGAATAACAACTTAGTAGGTGACTTCACAATGGGTGGCTTTTTAATTATACAATTTTGTTGACTCACTTTTCCATCTTTCATGTGATTAGTACAAATGTTTGCAATCTTATGATGTTAGTCCAAATATTTGTAGTCTTTTTTCCTTTTACCATGTGCTACCTTGTGGATTTGTTGTCTTCACCCCATTAGTCACTTTGGACCCCACATTACCATTATGCTTGGTCTTTGACTTACTATGGGTATGCCTGAAGGATCATGTACGGATGGAATATTTGAACCTAACTTAGGAGGAAGGGTATCACAAATATTTAAATGGACACCATAACCTTGTTGTAGGCCAATAATTCCATATGCAAAGGCTCATTTGATGGCATGGGGCCCACACATAGTCCATGAGTCCTAAAGGAAAACACTATGGCTTCAAACTATCTATTTTTACCTTGGATAGTGTCTAAAGTTATTGTTGCTAGGGTTTCACCCCTAGCTTGTACGAATGAGTACCTACTAAGGACAATGGATTCCTTAGTAGCACTTCAATGATATGTGAATTAAAAGCTATAACTGAAATAAAAAACTAAATCTAAACAAGTTCATTAAGCAAAAACAGTGAAAAGTAAATAGTAATTTGTATTGATCTGACCTCCAATGTGAAGGTTGGTGAAGCCCTTTGCGGTGATCCGAGTCGGTGGCTTCGAGCTTCAAGCTGCTTCTTCTCTTTCTCCAATGGTGGAAATGGGCCAAAAGGGGCTTTCAATGGTGAAAGTAGCTCAATGGTGAGCTAGGGTTTCACGAGCAATTTGGCAGAGGCAGGATACTTGTGATTGTGGATGTNAGAAGGAACCAACTGAAGCCCGGAACATCGATCTCGAACCAACTGCAAGGACTGAAAAGTACATAACCTCAATAATGGATGAGGAATTATCTGATCATCTGGACGGGGCGGGCATTCCCATGCTCGTATCAAGATACATAACAATAACTGTGAGGCCCGAAAAGAGGGACCTGTAGGATACATAGGAAACCACTGTGTATATCATAAGTGTCCAGAGGGGACACAAATCTGGAACATACTGCTGGGCTGACCATATCTGAGCTGAATAACTGATGCACTGGACTGATAGCAGTGCTACTGAATGTGGTTCCAAAGGAACTAATGAGCTGCTGGATCAAAGTGACAATGGTCATACTTGCAATGGTACACTGATCTGGAACTGAACTGGGTACTCGAGGAAGCATGGAATTGGATGGCTTCCGAATACAATCTCCAACGCAGCCCGGACATCCACGGGAACATATAACTGGCCGTTCCAAAGTGACTCACCAATGTGCTAGAGTCGGGGGAAATCCGGGGTCTTCGACACATAATGGAAAGGATATACATCCTGCGCGATTCTCAACGATGCGATTAAGGTGCTGAAGTCGAGCATGTGAGAAACAACTATTCGGAGAGGCAATGATGACTCCTCCCAAAATGGTCCGTAGGCACTCACCACAGATGGTGATGGGTCCAAGGCGCAGGGGCCTCTGGGTCTATCCTCTGGAATAGAGGGGTTGTTGTCGACAGAGGGAGACCTGCAACTATCAAGGCAATGATGTTTCCTTGACAGGAGCATGAGGTGAAAAAAAAAACCGAACTGTGATAGTACTGATGGCAGGAGTGATAAACTGGGGGGAATAACTGGGCAAGTAGAGTGGGTGGACTCAAACTTCCTTTGTTCAGAGTATGATGGAGGGGATGATCGAGCAGCATATGAGACTGACTGGTGGTAAGGGGATCATAGCGGTATGGGATCTGAGGGTGATTGGGCTGAGGGAGACTCAAGTTATGGTAAAATGGCAGGAGATTGCAGAATACTCTGAACAAAGGCAACATGATTGGGGGTGTTGCCGAGAGGATTGATCATAGCGCCAAGGAGCGCGGGGGGACTTCTTCATGGGTGAGGGAACTAGAAGAAGTGTGGATAGAAAATGGTACTGTCATGTGGATTTTACGAGCCCAGGACAGTTCATGCTCGTGGTCGCTTTCAATTTTAAGGAGTCTGAAAGCAAATAAGAAGACTCTGAAGTAATGGAATGATACTGTCGTGTGGATTTTACGAGCCCACGACAGTACATGCTCGTGGTTGCTTTCAATTTTAAGGAGTCTGAAAGCAAATAAGAAGACTCTGAAATGATGGAATGGTACTGTCGTGTGGATTTTACGAGCCCACAACCGTACATGCTCGTGGTTGCTTTCAATTTTAAGGAGTCTAAAAGCAAATAAGAAGACTTTGAATAAATGGCCAGGCAAGGAGGAAGTGTTCAATCAAGGAATATTTATGATGACCAGGACTGAGGGTGGGGGGGGACACTGGTGGGCCTCCTTGCAGGGTGAATGAATGGTGGCAAAATAACGAAACATTTGCAGTATGACAGGAGTGGATGGCTCATGTAAAAAGTGTGAAATAATCTGATGATGGCCGATGTGGCGCGCAAATTGATGTGGCAAGGTGTAGGGACGCAATGTTGAAATTGTACCAAGTGAGAGTGAGAAATGATCTCAAGCATCATCACGAGCTTGGAAAAATGAATCTGGCGATATAAAAGGTGTTAAAAACAGAGAGCGGCCGAAGTGGTGCGCAAACCGAGGCGACTATTGGTATCGAAAAATGGGCAAAAAATGACGTAGAAAAAATAATGCTACGAGGTGACCATCGTGACGGTCTCGTCGTGCTGATTCCAAAACTGTAGCTAGAGATGAATGGGACGCTGTTTCTGACGAACGGGGGGTACATCAGGCCATGTGTCAATGTGGTTCTCTTTAATGGCAGGGTCAAGACCGGGCATTTCGGTATAAGACCAGGCAAAGACATCGCGGAATTCTCTGAAGAGTTTGATGTATTCCTTGATTTCTTGCTTACTGCAAGAGGCTCCTAAAGTGATGAGTTCGGGGGTGCCTCCTGGGGCAGCGATGTCAATTTGGATGACAGGTGAGATGTTGGCCATGTTGCCCTCTTCGAAGGCGTCAGGAGCAGGAATAGGGTCCTTGAACCAGTCGATCTTGGGGGGGAGGAAGTTTTTGGATTCAATTGCAAATTGAGGAGCAGTGTTAGAGGAGGGTTCATCTGGGAGGAAGTAGGACCGATGGTGCATGTCATCCCAGGGATAATCTGGGGCAGTGAGAGCCTCAAGAATCTCCTCATCAGTACGGAATGTTTGTGTCATCAAATCGGTTGACGAGGGAGTAGTGACAGAAGAGATCATATAAATGGTATTAAACTCTCCAGAATGGGAAGAGACCGGGGAATGGATTTTCTCAATGGTGAGGGGTGCCGTCTCGAGATCCAGATTGTTCATCTCAAAGAGAGCTGCTCTGTACTCGGGGAGATCGGGACAGTGATGGGAGTAATGCGCGTAAACATCGCATAGGGCACAGGAGTGGTTAGTGCACATGGATTTGTTGCGAGGCTTAGGGGTTGAATCTATATGGACAACCGGGATAGTGGGGTTGTCTTCAAGCAGTTGCATGTATTCCTGTAATGCCGGTAACTGAGGACATAGGTGGGTCGCATGGCCCAACTCATCGCACAGCGCACATTTGGGAGGAGCACGAAACACAGGGGGATTTTTGACTGTCTTAGGAGGTGGGACAGCAGTGTAAGGTTGGGGGCCTCTGCCCCCAGTGGGTTTGGTAAGAGGAGGGTGGGGTTTCGCGGAGGATGATGGGGTAGCGACACTGGGAGGTGGTTGACTAGTAGTGACAATGGGTTGCACCGATTGCAGGATGACATCTGGTGTCGGCGGACGACCGGGAGGCGAAAGATACCAAACAGGTAATCCTAAGGTTAACCCAGGAAGGCTGAGGGTGGCCATGATCGGGGCGCTAACTACTCCTGAGGGAGGGAAGAGTAAAGGAATGGTATGGATGGGTGTAGCACCAATGTGACTAGGTACCAAAGGGGGTTGAGGCAACAAGGGCGGTTGATTAGTAGGAGTTCTCGTATTATGGGACATGGTACATATGGCTTCAGAGGTGGAGCCATATTGATTCCGTCGAGTCTGGAGGTTGACCTTATCAGAGGACATCATCAACAAGTGGTGGGTACCTGAGTCAAGCACGGGTTGATCAGGAGCAGCGTAATTGATTTGTTGTTGGGTTGTCGCGTTGGCTTGAGGGGGAGCCAATGGTTGGGTGTTCACTACGCCTTGGGTTGGTAAGGGGTTTTGCAACACCAAATGTGGCTGCTGAGGTTGTGGTGGGTTGGGTGGTGCTTGAGGAGCTGCCTGCCCTTGGCGGCGGGCATCTTCAGCCCAAAGTTGCCGAACGCGCTCCATGTGGGGGCAAAAATGTGTGTAGTGGCCATAGACCCCGCAAATAGAACAAGGATAGTTTGTTCGCAAATTTCGGCCCCTGCCGCGGTTTTGTTGGCCCTGGTTACGTTGGTTGTTCTGGTTTTGCTGCGGGTTTTGTTGAGCGTAAAGTTGCCCTTGGACAGCAGGTGGATTCTGAGGTTGCGCAGGGGCTGGAGCAAGCTGTGGTGGATGATATGTAGGTGGAGGCTGCGCAGGTGCAGCAACCTGAGGGGGTTGTTGATAGTGTTGTGGAGCGGATTGTGGGTGTGCCGCAGGGGTTGGTGCAGCCTGCTGGTGATAGTAGGGCTGCGGTGCGACAGGGGGGGCTTGAGCAGGAGTCGTATGACCGAAACACTGTGGTGGACTTGAGGGTTCGTGGGTATGGGGGTAATGTGTCATGGGAGTATACGGGTTGTGTGCTCCAGACTGTGGGGTAGCCCGAAAAGGGTCGGGGCCAGGGGTAGTACGGGCTATGGAAAATGGTTGAGGCTGTGAAGAGACACGACAAATGATGCCGTCGGCAGCGTGGGATGCCCCCGGCGCATCGCGCTGGGAGGAATTTTCGCGAGGGGCGTCAGGTATTATGGTATAAAGATAACCCGACTGGGCGTAAATGAGATCAAACTGTTGGGCTTTAAGGATAGCCTCTTCTTCAGAATGGGGTCTTTCGGATGCCACATCCTTCGCAATGATAGGAAGGAGGGATTTGAGGAACCAATCTAGGAAGATCCGGTCATCTAACTTGATTTTGCATAGGCTACGGCGTCGACGCCATTCATGAATGTGGTCCGTGATGTGGGTAGCCGTGTTTTGTCTGCATGATAGTAGGATCTCAACGCCTGCGTCATAGCGGACAGGTAACTGGAAGAATTGTAGGAAGTTCAAGGCAAGGGAAGTAAAGGTGGCATGGGTTCCATGGGGTTGTTCGATATACCACTTGGCAGCAGAGCCAGTGAAAGTGCGTTGTAATAAACGGAGGCGAATAGAGTCGTCTACTATGGAGTTGGAGGAACACCATAGATGGAAGGACATGATATGGTTCTATGGGTCCTCACCTGCCTTTCCCTCGAACTTAGGGATGTCAGAGGGGAGCTTGGTGGGCATGTGAGGCCACGCAGGGTCATGTCGGATGGGGTCGTTGGTTAATCTGGCTAGGTTAGGCAGGTTGAGGCTAGCCATGAATGGAAAACTGGACGAAGGATGTGACACGGTAGTGGGTTGAACCAAGTTAGGGCCGATGCCCCCAAGTGGAGGGGTCATGTGAGGGAGGTTGCCCCCAAGTGGGGGAACTAAGTTGGTATAGGACGGTCCTACACCACCATGGGTAGTATGGGTCACTAAAGGAGTGGGGATAGGTATTCCCACTGTGGGAATCGGTACCGTGAGGGGAACAGTAGAGGGGGCCCCCGTGGAGGGCATACCCAAAGTAGGTGTGGTAACGGGTGTCGTGGTGGATGTGCCACCAACGGTCCCTACCAAGATGGGATTCACGCAAGCCATGGGGCTAGTAGGAGCAGTGTAAAGGGGGTTCTCGGATTCTGGCTCAGAATCGGAGGTAAAATAAGGGGTGTCAGTATCTGGTGACGGAGCTCTATGCCACTGAAGAGTGGAGTCAAGTGACAAGGATCAAGATCTATGATGAGCGGTATCAAGTGACGATGACCTGTGTCAATGACGGGTGGTGTCAAGTGAACCGTGCTGTGGAGGCTCGCCTCTGAGGCACCGAGAATGTCTCGGAGACTCAATGGTGACAAATGGAGTCAAATATCTGCGGGTTGAGGTAACTACAAATCAGCTCAAAAACTCTAATGCAACTGA
>LPNX010888983.1:7456-18778 GCA_001517045.1 Pseudotsuga menziesii | reverse complement strand
AAAAATGTAGTTTTGTCGACTTTCTCAGAATTGAGTTTTAAAAGTGGATTTAGGTACCCATTTGAGAGATAAGCATGGACACCTTTTTTTATGATATTTAGAGCTATTTGGCCCTTGTTTAGGGTTGGTAAAACAAAGGTTCAAAATATGTACTTTTGTCTACTTTCTCGAAATTGAGTTTTGAAAATGTATTTCGGTACCCATTTGAGAGATAAGCATGGACACCTATTTTTATGAGATTTGGAGATATTTTGGCCCTCATTCAAGCTTGGTCAAGTGAAGGTTGAAAATATGCACTGTTGTCGAACTTATCGGAATTGAAATTTTAAAGTAGGTTTAGATACCCATTTGATAGATATGCATGGACACCTATTTTTCTGAGATTTGGAACTATTTTGGCCCTTGTTCAAGGTTGGTCAAACCAAGGTTTAAAAGATGCACTTTTGTTGACTTTCTGGAAATTGAGATTTGAAAGTGGATTTAGGTACCCATTTGAGAGATTAGTATGGACACCTATTTTTATCAGATTTTGAGCTATTTTGGCCCTCATTCAACGTTGGTCAAACCAAGGTTTAAAAGATGTACTTTTGTCGACTTTCTCAGAATTGAGTTTTGTAAGTGTATTTAGGTACCCATTTCAGAGATGAGCATGCACACCTATTTTCTTGAGATTTTGAGCTATTTTGGCCCACGTTCAACGTTGGTCAAACAAAGGGTTTAAATATGCACTTTTGTCGACTTTCTCAGAATTGAGTTTTAAAAGTGGATTTAGGTACCCATTTGAGAGATAAGCATGGACACCCATTTTTATGAGATTTGGAGCTATTTTTTCCCTCATTCAAGGTTGGTCAAACCAGAGTTGAAAATATGCACTTTTGTTGACCTTCTCGGAATTGAGTTTTGACAGTGGATTTACGTACCCATTTGTGAGATAAACATGTACACCTATTTTTATGAGATTTGGGGCTGTTTTGGTCCTCCTTCAAGGTTGGTCAAAGCAAGGTTCAAAATATGCACTTTTGTTGACTTTATCGAAATTTAAATTTTAAAGTATATTTAAATACCATTTGAGAGATAAGCTTGGACACCATTTTTTATGATATTTTGAGCTATTTTGGCTCTCAAACGTTGAAAATATGCACTTTTGTCGACTTTCTCGAAATTGAGTTTGGGAAACGGATTTGGGTACCCATTTGAGAGATAAGCATGGAAACCTATTTTTATGAGATTTGGATCTTTTTTGGCCCTGGTTCAAGGTTAATCAAACCAAGGTTAAAAATATGCGCTTTTGTCAAATTTATCGGAATTGAAATTTTAAAGTAGATATAGATACAAATTTGTGAGATAAGCATGGGCACTTATTTTTATGAGATTCGAAGCTATTTTGGTCCTTGTTCAACGTTTGCCAAACCAATGTTGAAAAGATGCAGTTTTGTCGACTTTCTCAGAATTGAGTTTTGAAAGTTGATTTTGGTACCCATTTGAGAGAGAAGCGTGGACACCTATTTTTATGATATTTGGAGTTATTTTGGCCTTCGTTCAAGGTTGGTCAAACCAAGGTTAAAAATATGTACTTTTGTCGACTTTCTTGGAATTGAGTTTTTAAAGTGGATTTAGGAACCAATTTGAGAGACAAGCATGGACACCTATTTTTATGAGATTTGGAGCTATTTTAGCCCTCGTTCAAGGTTCGTTAAACAAAGGTTGAAAATATGCAATTTTGTCAACTTTCTCGGAATTGAAATTTTAAAGTAGATTTACATAACCATTTGAGAGATAAGAATGAACACCTATTTTTATAAGATTTGGAGCAATTTTGGCCCTCATTCAAGGTTGGTCAAACCAACATCTAAAATATGCACTTTTGTCGACTTTATCGGAATTTAGATTTTAAAGTAGATTTAAATACCCATTTGAGAGATAAGATTGGACACCTATTTTTATGAGATTTTGAGCTATTTTGGCCCTCGTTCAAGGGTGGTAAAACCAAGGTTGAAAATATGCACTTTTGTCGATTTTCTCGAAATTGAAATTTTAAAGTAGATTTAAATACCCATTTGAGAGATAAGATTGGACACCTATTTTTATGAGATTTTGAGCTATTTTGGCCCTCGTTCAAGGGTGGTAAAACCAAGGTTGAAAATATGCACTTTTGTCGATTTTCTCGGAATTCAAATTTTAAAGTAGATTTAGATACCCATTTGAGAGATAAGCATGGACACCTATTTTTTTGATATTTGGAGGTATTTTGGCCCTCACACAAGGGTGGTCAAACCAAGGTTGAAAATCTGCGCTTTTGTGGACTTTCTTGGAATTGAGTTTTGAAAGTGGATTTAGGTACCCATTTGAAGATCAACGTAGAAACCTATTTTTATGAGATTTGGAGCTATTTTGGCCCTCATTCAAAGTTGGTGAAACCAAGGTTGAAAATATGCACATTTGTCCACTTTCTCGTAATTATGTTTTGACAGTGGATTTAGGTACCCATTAGAGAGATAAGAATGGACACTTGTTTTTATGATATTTGGAGTTATTTTGGCCCTCATTCAAGGTTTGTCAAACCAAGTTTTAAAATATGCACTTTTGTCTACTTTCTCAAAATTGAAATTTTAAAGTAGTTTGAGATACCCATTTGAGAGATAAGCATGGAAACCTATTTTTATGAGATTTGGAAGTATTTTGGCCTTCATTCAAGGTTTACCAAACCAATGTTGAAAATATGCAATTTAGCTAACTTTCTCGGAATTGAAGTTTCAAACTAGATTTAGATACCCATTTGAGAGAAAAGCACGAACACCTATTTTTATGAGATTTGGAGCTATTTTGGCAACTCGTTCAAGGTTGGTCAAACCAAGTTTGAAAATATCCACTTTTTTCGACATTCTCGGAATTGAAATTTGAAAGCGGACTTAGGTACCCATTTGAGAGATAGGCATGGACACCTATTTTTATGATATTTGGAGCTATTTTGGCCCTCGTTCAAGGTTGGTTAAGCAGAGGTTGAAAATATGCATTTTTGTCAACCTTCTCGAAATTGAGTTTTGAAAGTGGATTTAGATACACATTTTTGAGATAAGTATGGACACCTATTTTTATGAGATATTGAGATATTTTAGCCCTCGTTCAAGGCTGGTCAAACCAAGCTTGAAAATATGCACTTTTGTCGACTTTGTTGGAATTTAAATTTTAAAGTAGATTTAGATACTTATTTGTAAGATAAGCATGGAGACCTATTTTTATGAGATTTGGAGCTATTTTGGCCCTCGTTCAAGGTTGATCAAACCAAGTTTGAAAATATGTGCTTTTGTCGTATTTCTCGGAATTGAAATTTTAAAGTATATTTAGATACCCATTTGAGAGATAAGCATGGACACCTATTGTTATGAGATTTGGAGCTATCTCTACCCTCTTTTAAGGTTGGTCAAACTAAGGTTGAAATATGCACTTTTGTCGACTTTATCGTAATTAAAATTTGAAAGTGGATTTAGGTACCCATTTGAAAAGATGCACTTCTGTTGACTTTCTTGGAATTGAGTTTTGAAAGTTGATTTAGGCACGTATTTGAGAGAAGCATGGACGCCTATTTTTATGATATTTGGAGCTATTTTGGCCCTCCTTTAAAGTTGGTCAAACCAAGGTTTAAAATATGCACTTTTATTGTCTTTCTCAGAATTGAGTTTTGAAAGTGGATTTAGGTACTCATTTAAGAGATGAACATGGATACCTATTTTTATGACATTTGGATCTTTTTTTTTCCTCGTTTAAGGTTGATCAAATGAAGGTTGAAAATATGCACTTTTGTCGACTTTGTCGAAATTGAAATTTCAAAGTAGATTTAGATACCCATTTGAGAGATAAACACGGACACATATTTTTATGATATTTCGAGTTATTTTGTCCCTCATTCAAGGTTAGTCAAAGGAACGTTGAAAATATGCACTTATGTTGACTATCTCGGAATTGAGTTTTGAAAGCGTATTTAGCTACCCATTTGAGAGATAAGCATTGACACCTATTTTTATGAGATTTGGATCTATTATGGCCCTCATTCAGGGTTGGTCAAACCAAGGTTGAAATATGTAGTTTTTTCAACTTTTTTAGAATTGAAATTTGAAAATGGATTTAGGTGCCCATTTGAGAGATAAGCATGGACACATATTTTTATGATATTTGAAGCTATATTGGCCCTCATTCAAGGTTGGTCAAAGTAAGGTCGAAAATATCCACTTTTATTGACTTTCTCGGAATTGAAATTTGAAAGTTTATTTAGGTACCCATTTGAGAAATAAGCATGGACACCCACTTTTATGATATTTGGATCTATTTTGTCCCTCGTTCAGGGTTGGGAAAACCAAGGTTGTGTTGATGTATTTGTAACTTCGAAATGTATTCTTTTGTATATTTTATATTCTTTTTCATTGTACCCCAACGGAGATGTTTTTTCGTCTAATCGGGAGAGTCATTAATATAATAAAGTCATGTAACGTGATTGAGGTTAACCCTTCGTTGTAACCTGAGGAAATAGTCCCCACGATTGAGGGGAATTATAGTTATTAAACTCTCCTAGTGAGGTTGACCCTATAGAGTAATTGTTAAGTGGAAAACTAGTATAAATTCAGAGCGAGACTCTCTATTTGAAACACACACTCACACAACTGTAGCACATGAGTGAGAGAGGAGGAGATCACACAAGTGAGAGAGAGAACAACTTTTGAAGATCATATTTGTGATTTTTTGTTTTACTTTTGCTATTGGTGCTCATTCTATCTCTAAGGAAGTTGCAATGTTTTATCCTTTACGGTTTCCCCTAGTAAAATTATTTGTGTCTCTTGTCTCTTGTGATTATTGTTGTGCATGTTATTCTCTCAGATAAGGTCATAGATAATATCGATTAAATGATAAAAATATAACATGGTATCAGAGCTAACTTAAGAAGAATAGACTGTGCAGCTCCAAAATATAGGGCTTCCTAATTGTTGGGTCTCTCTCCATATATCATCAGCAAAACGAGGCTACGGTAACTCTCCATTGAAGGGTGCATCACTTTGTCTATGCAGAATTTGATTCCGGACATTTTCAGTTTTTGGCCTGTCACTCCTGTAGGAAATTAACACATATTTCAATAAATTTGGAAAGATTTTATTATAAGAACAATGCCGGAATTGATTTTTTTGGTTATTTTGGAATTCTAGATCCACTGTTTAATTCCAAATTTAATGAAATATGTGTTGGTTAGGGTTTTTCACAAAAGAAGGATTTTTTATTGAGCCTAGCATAGGGTTTTACTCCTCCTCAAAATCAAAATTCATATACCAATATCAAAGTTTTTGGTTCTGTAAAACTCCGGGAAAGTCAAACCCTAATTTGACCCTAGACCAGAAAATCAACACTACAAAAGATCAGCTCCAAATCTAGTTCAGGAATATCAAATTGGTAAGATATAAATCTCTTGTATTTCCATTTAAGGTTCTCATTAAAATATGAATCAGATAATTTTCATTGTACAGCTGAAATACAGCTACAATGGTAGCTAATGGAAATTAGGGTTTCATGCCTGAAAAAACCTAAAATACTAAAACTAGTAGTTTTGGTACATTCGTTATATCTCGAGATTGGAGAAGTATTAGGACATGAAACTTTTACAGGACGAAGATAAATTCCTGATGAAACCTTTGTAAATGTTTCAGCCTCAGATTCTATATATTCTAGGAGATATGATTCCTCCAAATCATGGTTCCATCCTTTCCTAGGATTCATCCCTAAATAGGACACCTTGGGAGAATTTATATATCTTGGGATACGAAGGTCCAAATAAAATTTAGAAAGATGTTCTAGATAGGGCACAAAATATTCTTTCTATGGAAAACCTTTCAGACCCCAAAGGTGAAATAGTGAGATGTGGTAGTCTGTACAAGTTCGCTATGTTGAACAGTCCTGAAATAAGTCACCTTGGGAAACCTCTTATAAGTCCCAATTGGTGAAACCAATTCTCCTCAAACCTGTGGTATTGGAAAAAGGACATACAATAAAACCTACATGAAATATTTCAAACGTATATCAGTAG
This sequence comes from Pseudotsuga menziesii, assembly GCA_001517045.1. Lineage (NCBI taxonomy): Eukaryota > Viridiplantae > Streptophyta > Pinopsida > Pinales > Pinaceae > Pseudotsuga > Pseudotsuga menziesii. The sequence goes on along the minus strand of LPNX010888983.1, from coordinate 12,714 downwards.
CAATTTTGAAGATACCATAGAAACAATATCAGGAAATTGAGTAGATGAAATTGAAGAAAACTAGGGCATCAGATATTTTGCAGTTTTGATCACATTTTTGGGAAAATTAGTATGCTGCTCAAATCGCATTTAGAAGGCATATATTTCTATACAATCAGATCTAAAAGATTCTAAGTTTTTAAAATTAGGGTTTTTCTGACAAACCCTAGATCATCCAGCTCCTGAACTAGGATGGAAACCTCAAATCGGTAAGATCTAATATTTTTCTATTTACATTTGACTTTCTCATTTCAAAATGACTAATCACACCAGCTTGATGACAATATTGGTGAAGCTAACAACTTTTGAGTATGGAAGTATAGGACTTCCATGATCTATGAAGAAATTGACTTGGATCAATATTCGAGTAATAAATTTCTAAGAGCCACAGGGAGATGAGGCTAAGGCTAGAGCCAAGAGAATCATTGCAGATTCTATTAAATATCATCTCATCCTGAAGACACCAAAAGGGATTGTTCGATGCTATGACAACGCAAATGAAGAAGAATAATATATTGTTATAACCAACTTGAATGGAATCCCAGGATCATGTGATTCATTCATTCGAGGAATGTGTGCCATAAGGAAGTGATTACCTTCAACAGACTCTGGGAAGAGTGCACACAAGAAGAAGCTCGACTCGTAATAAGAGAAGAGAAGATGGGAGAAATTGAAGATCAAGCTCTCACGATTCAAAGAATATCCCTCAAGCGATGAGGAATATGAACGACTCAATTCTTGAAAAACCTCTTATCCATTTTAGCATTTGAATTAGAAATGATGATGTTATGAAGGAAGAAGATGATGAAGCCGAAGGATAAAAAAGGAGTCTACACACGAAACAAATAAAGATAAGTATTTGAATTGTCTTTTCCTATATATCTAGTTGTTTATATGACATTGCTTAGTTGTGAAATATGCATGATAGAATGATAGTATACTACTAATATGCATGTGATGGGTAAGTATCCCATGGTGATATACAACTCTCCATTTCTACTTATCTAGAATGAAACCTCTTTGCTGATAGATTGGATTAGTGCACAATCTAAATAATGTCATGGTAGAGATGGAACGAATATAGAAAGTTTCTATGAGATATGGATGAATGTTGTATTGGCTAAAATAGTTGCATGATTATATCATTATGCATAAGAATTTTCCATTATGAATATGCATTATAAAATGTTTCTAACCATACGAATGGTGCATTTTAATTGTAGGAAAGATCGCGTATAATCGCCTACAAGAAAAGAAGGATGCAACTTGTTCCGAAGAACAAGTAACGACAGTTCAAGATTCACTCCAATAAGCATACATGAAGAGGAACCTGAATCTTCTCGTGTCAAAGACATCGGAGCGAAAGAAAGAGCTTCCGAAGAATATAAAGAGAATGATAGATCCACCTCGAAGAGATGAATACCATCTTGGGCACGAGAAATAATCCAAGATGAAGAATAATATGACTATACTTTCAAAGAAAGAAAGACGGCCTTGTACGAGCTCAGAAGGAACCCATGGGATAACACATACATGAGGAGCTTGAATATCACCTAGAGTGATGAACATCTTAACCATTTCTACAAGGTTGAAGATGAAATCCTGTAGAGGATTACAAGCTCACAAATGGGTGCGAGAAGAACTTTTCAAAAGGTTCAAGTTAGAGGATCTTGGTGTCTAGTGACCCTATATGGATACATAGAATATTAGTAGCAGAGGAAGCTACTTGTCACTCCAGTATAGAATGCTTCAATACATAGAGTATGAAAGGCAGAGGGAGAATGATGCTCTGCTTTAGAGGGAGTGACTGTAGAAGATCCTAAGGTTTGATATGGTATGATAGGATGGAAAACTTACTGATGGCTCTAGTTTTTACTGAGAGTAAAGAAGATTCCAACCTTTGCTTCAAGGTTGAATGGGGAAGACCAGTGATGCTCCTGTTATATGTCGATGAGCTATTCCTAACAAGAAAAGAAGAACTCATTAAAAAAGCAAGAAGGAGACTTGTTTCCGAGTTCGAGATGAAAGACTTGGGTATGATGCACTACTCTCTAGGAATGGAGGTGTGGCAGAGTATGGATGGAATCTTCCTTGGACAAGGGAAGTATGTAGTGGATATACATAAGAGGCTTGGGATGATGGAATCCAAGGCCATGGCCACACTTATGGCATAGAACCTGAAGCTATTGAGTGATGCTTCATCAGAGATGGTTGATGCTACGATGTATCGTCAGATGATTTGTTCCTTGATGTACCTGACGAATATAAGACCATATATTTGCTTTGATGTGAACACATTGATCTAGTTCCCGATTGATTGCTGCAAAGAATATTCTAAGGTACCCGAAGGGTATAGTTGATTATACGATCAAGTATGAAGCGAATCAGAAAATTAACCTAGAGGGTTATGTGGATTCATATTGGGCAGGTAGTGCCATTGATAGGAAGAGAAATTCAGGGTGCTACTTCAGTATGGGATTAGGAGTGATCTCTTGGTTTAGCAGGAAGCAGTCCTGTGTGGCACGGAGTACAACCAAATCAGAGTATGTCGCATATTGTTCAGTTAGATGTGAGATAGTGTGGCTGAGGAAGCTACCATCTGACTTGCTTGATCTCCATTTGGATGCTACTTGTATATATTACGACAACTGGAGTTGTGTGAAGTTGTCGGAGAACCAGATGTTCCATGACAAGTTGAATCATATCGAGAATACAATATCACTATATTAGGGATATGGTGCAAAGAGGAGTAGTGGAGCTCCAGTATGTTGTGACAGATGAGCAGATAGCTGATGTGTTGACCAAGCCATTAGCTAGAGTGAAGTTTGAGGACTTCAGGGAGAATCTTGGTGTTCTCCAGATCGAGGTTCCTTCCAAGGAGAAATGATGAGTCTATGAGACTTTCTGACATGGTGGTAGGTGATGCCTCCCATTGTCATATGTAAGTGTAGATCCTTTCTAACATGGTGGTAGGTGAGGCCTCCCATGGTTACATGTAAGCATAGAGCCTTTCTAACATGGTGGTAGGAGGGGCCTCCCATGATTAGATGTAAGTGTAGAGCCTTTCTGACATGGTGGTAGGCGGGGCTTCCCATGGTTAGATGTAAGTGCAGAGCATTTCTGACATGGTGGTAGGTGGGGCCTCCCATTGTCAGATGTAGCTGCAGAGCCTTTCTGACATGGTGGTAGGAGGGGCCTCCTATGGTCAGATGTAAATGCAGAGCATTTCTGACATGGTGGAAGGCTGGGCCTCCCATGGTCAAATGTAAGTTCTAGGACTTTTTAACATGGTGGAAGGCTGGGCCTCCCATGGTCGGATGTAAGTGCTGGGCCTTTCTAACATGGTGGTGGGATGGACCTCCCATGGTCATATGTAAGCACTAGGCCTTTCTGACATGGTGGCAGGCTGGACCTCCCATGGTCGGATGTAAGTGCTGGGCCTTTCCAAGATGGTGGCAGGTTGGGCCTCCTAGGGTCGGATGTAAGTTCTAGGCCTTTTCGCCATGGTGGCAAGCTGGGCCTCCCATAGTTGGATGTAAGTGCTGGTTGTTTCTAACATGGTGGCAGGTTGGCCCTCCCATGGTTAGATGTGAGCGTTAGGCATTTCTGACATGGTGGAAAGCTAGGCCTCCCATGGTTAGATGTAAGCGCAGGGCCAATTTGATATAAGTATTGAGACCTACATCCAGCATGAAAAAGGGTTGTCTCTGTATAACTTCCTATGATGAGTAGAATTAAGAGATAGCACCATTTGCTCGAGATAGCGGGAGAAGTGATGATGATGATGACCCAGATTTAATGATGATCCAGTTTTGATGATAATCCAACTTTGACAATGATCCGGCTTTGACAATGATCCAAATTTGATGATGATCCAGTCATGAAGACTTGTGCTGATGAACTATGTCAAGAGAATACCTTCCTAGTTAAGAGGGAGTGTTGATGTATTTGTAACTTCGGAATGCATTCACTTGTATATTTTATATTGTATTTCATTGTACCCTGATGGATACGTTTGTTCCTCCGATCGGGAGAGTCATTAATATAATAAATTCATGTAAAGTCATTGAGGTTAACCCTCCATTGTAATTTGGGGCAATAGTCCCCACAGTTGAGGGGTATTAGGGTTATTAAACTCTTGTAGTGAGGTTGGCCCTATAGAGTAATTGTTAATTGGAAAACTAGTATAAATAGAGAGTGAGAATCTCTATTTCAAACATGCACTCACTCAATTGTAGCGCATGAGTGAGAGAGGAGAAGCTCGCACAAGTGAGAGAGAGAACAATTTTCAGAGATCATCGTTGTGTATTTGGCTTTTACTATTGCTACCGGTGCTCATTCTATCTCTGAGGATGTTGCAGGGTTTGCTCCTTTATGGTTTCCCCAAGGAAAATTGTTTGTGTCTCCTGTCTCTTGTGATTATTGTTGTCCATCTTATTCTCTCAAATAATATCCTAAATCATATTTATTAAATGATAAAAATCTAACAGGTTGAAAACATGCACTTTTGTCGAATTTCTTAGAATTGAGTTTCAAAAGTGGATTAAGATACCCATTTGAGAGATAAGCACGGACACCTATTTTTATGATATTTGGAGTTATTTTGGCCCTCGTTCAAGGTTGGTCAAAACAAGGTTGAAAATATGCACTTTTGTCGACATTCTCAGAATTGTGTTTTGNATGTGCACTTTTTTCGACTTTCTCGGAATTGAAATTTTAAAGTACATTTAAATACCCATTTGAGACATAAGCATGGACACCTATTTTTATGAGATTTGGAGCTATGTTGGCCCTCGTTCAAGGTTGGGCAAACCAAGGTTGAAATAATGCACTTTTGTTAACTTTCTCGAAATTGAAATTTGAAGGTTGATTTAGGTACCCATTTGAGAGATAAGGATGGAAACCTATTCTTATGATATTTCGAGCTNCAAACAAAGGTTAAAACTATCCACTTCTGTCGACATTCTCGGAATTGAAATTTGAAAGTGGATTTAGGTACCCATTTGAGAGATAAGCACGGACACCTAATTTTATGATATTTGGAGCTATTTTGGTCCTCGTTCAAGGATGGTCAAAACAAGGTTGAAAATATGCACTTTTGTTGACTTTNATTTTGGACCTCATTCAAGGTTGGTCAAACCAAGGTTGAACATATGCACTTTTGTCGACTTTCTTAGAATTGAAATTTCAAAGCAGATTTAGATACCCATTTGCGAGAT
>LPNX010888978.1:2177-26095 GCA_001517045.1 Pseudotsuga menziesii | reverse complement strand
ACCTATGTAGATTTCAAAATCTGGAGCCGGCGCTGTGTTTCAAAATCTGAATAATCATTATTCAAATTTCTACAGATTTCAAAGTACCTTCAAAATTCATTTCTGCAGATTTCAAAATTGACTGGCATTTGAATCCTTTAAGGTCCTGCCAAAGGGATCTGGGCTTTCTAGAAGCTAGAAAATCTCAATTCTAAAAATTACTTTCACTCCATATTTGTTTACTTCACACATGTTTCTTAATTTAACAACTATTTCATCAATCAATTTAAGATTTGACAAACAACGAATAAGTTTTCAAATTTCATTGATGGGTAAATATTTATTAATTTTATCGTGAAATCAGGGATAACACGTCTAAAATATATTGATTGAAATCAATTTAAGATTTGACAAATAACGAATAACTTTTCAAATTTCATTAATTTTGGACTTGGTAAATATTTATTAATTTTATCGTGAAATCAGGGATAACACGTCTAAAATATATTGATTGAAATCAATTTAAGATTTGACAAATAACGAATAACTTTTCAAATTTCATTAATTTTGGACTTGGTAAATATTTATTAATTTTATCGTAAGATCAAGGATAACACATCTAAAATATATTGATTGAGAAAGCTATTAGCAGAAGAGTACTAATTCTGGGCAAAAGCTTTTCTATTTGATATGGCATATTTTCTAATATATTCAAATATTATATTCAGTTTCAATTTGATTTTAATTGAAATAAATAGCTCTGAATACTTTTACTTTTCAGCTAGATTAATTAATCTGATTTTTTAAAAAAATTGGAAATATTATTGACAGTTTTTTATTTATATTTTTCAAAGAAAGTAATCCTATATAGAAAATCGTTGGAAAGACATTATCACGTTGGAAAGTAATCTTTTAAGCTATTTATGATACAATATAGCTTTTTTATTTTAATAAATGAGATGCATGATAAATACTAATGAATGCTATCATTAATCATAAAGAATGGACCACTATACAATCCACTTATATAATTTTATTAATATATAATCCCTAATTTCTTGAATACGTTTTAATTAAACATATTTTCTTACCATGTCTATTTTGTATCATTAAATTTAAGTGTTAATTATAATTTTGATAAATAAAAGTTAGTATGATGTATCATCGTATATTGTTGTACTGTTTTATGGTTATGGTTAATTGAGTATAAGTCGCTTGTTCTATAAAAACGAAGAGTATTTTTATTCGCAATCTAAGTATATATAATTCTATGCAATCAATAGTGTCAAGGCTGAAACTGTACGCAATTCGAAGTCCGTTGTCATTCATAAATGTTTAGCTGGAAGTCTCTTGTCATTTATAATAATTATTAGTTAGAAGTCAATTGTCACTAATTACGTACTTCAATATTTTGTGTAATAGCATGACTCAGTCAAAATAGAGATATTCAAAAGAAGATATTATATTGTGTGTTTGTAGTTGGCAATTGAAATGAAAATTGTTTCATGTGTATTGCCAATAAAAATGTTCGACTTATCCATTAACTCAATTTCTAGAAGTGTGAAGTAGTTATAAGCGTTCTTCAAACAAATAAAACATCTGAACTTAACCCTTTTAAATGACGCTTTCACTCGACCAATACCCTAACTCTAATAGACTCATCGTCTGCTCACTGTCGTCCTTTTAAGATCTAATGCGATCTGGCAGGGCATTGTTCTCGAGAAGATTATCAGTGGCTCTGTCCGCAAGGTTACCGATTGACGGCGGGTGACATCGTAGACTGTTGGCGAGGGGAAACTTGTTGGAGGCTTGTTGATTTGCAAGTCATCCTGATTGACTGTTGTATTAATTTATTTCACTTTGGGATTCCAACACTGTATTTACTATTATTCCTGGGAATCAAGGGACGACCTTGAGAATCGAACCTCGGCCTACGGCAACAGACGCACGGGAACACATTCGTTCGGATCAAACGGCCAAGCTGTCACTTAGCACATCTAAATTATCTCTGTGTAATTACTTTTATATTGTGTAATAAAACTATGCTACGTGCTCTAGATATAGTCATTGGACCTAAACCCCATGCACTCCTGAACATAGCACATTCTACACATCCGGTCAGGGTACAGATATCAATAAGTAGCACGCATAGATTTCTCGGAGACACATATTTACAATAGGAAACTACAGCAGAATCTCACATAAACTTTTACGTATTACCTGTTAGATATTGTTTTAACATATATGCAGAACAACGAAAGAAGAATCTTACCTCTACTGCACGACGGCGAAACTCCAAGACGGCGATTGCACAAGCGGGTCAAGACGACGAATGCACAGGCGAATGCTGCGATCTCACTGCCAATGCTCAGGTATTTTAAATCATTTAAACCCTAATTTATATTCGTTTCACTGCCATTGTTAATATGTTTGCGTGCGTTTGAAAAGATACAAGTAAAGAAACCCTAATATATTGTTTTAACATATATGCAGAACAGCGCTTACCTCTTCTGCACGACGGCGAAACTCCAAGACGATTGCAGGCTAATGCACAGGCGAAACTGTGGCTAACAATGCTCAAGCGATCTCACGGCGAATGCTCAGGATGGCGAAACCGTCAGGTATGTCCTCCGCGGGCTAAGAAACTACTCCTCGGCGGCCGCTAACAGACTGTTCTACGTGTATCTCCTCCACGCTTCCAGGTATCTCCCCGACGGTTGCTACTCCACGGTTATCTCCTTCACAGCCACATCTACGCTTCCAGGTATCTCCGCGAAGGTTTCTACTCCACGGTTATCTCCTCTACAGCCACAAACACTAACAGACTGCACTCATCTCCTAGTCGACGGCTAACAACTGACGTCATCTCCTAACTCTCCGGCTGTTAAAAGATCAGACGATTCAGAAGATCTTGAGCATCCACTTGGCAGGATTTGCTGGGTCTTGATGATCCGCTCAAGCAAGTCCATCCCCCAAAATACCACTGATAGACGCCTATCGGCGTAATTAGGGTAGAAGTGATCCTTTTTTTAACTACTATCATTGTTCTTGGAAGGGTGTTGTACTCTATTGTACATACCATTGTGTTGACCTATGACACTATTCATATCACCCTCTATAAAATGTGGAACCCTCCATAAAACGTCTAACAAAGTTCCATGGAAGGAGGGTGAATGATACAAGCCCATTTGTTTCCATTGCTTCCATTGCTTGCACTATAGAGAGAGTAGGTCTTACTCGTACAATATAGGTTCATTCATCTTTTACCAATCTCTGTATGTTTACCATGGTATCTCCAAACTTTCATAAGCATAGTATGGTTCAATTCCATTGTATATGAGAGTTATTTTTATAATAGTAAAAGGCAATGATAGGGCATCAAGCTCTATCTATTTTACATAATGAAGCATAACCATATTGATAGATTACAGATAAGAGGTAAGTAAAAGAACTATTACTCTATGTTATATCACATATATGGGTTTTGTACTCTGTTAAAACTATTCCATATTAGTGTGATATGTTACTAGTGATGTAATTAGAACTGCCCATTCCTATATATGAGGTTGGAATGTGTTTTCCCTTTACTTGAAACCATGAATCTCATACAGGAAATACTAAACACCTCTATAGGATAAACATGGCAGTGAGTAGAATGGCCATAATGAATGAACTGTGATTATGGCAAAAGCTTCCACGGACTTACTATATACACCATATTTTAGAAAGTCCCAGGTATGGATGCACTCTCCTTTATAACATATCAACAATAAGCATTGTTCCCAACTTCTCTATTTTCATTCAATGGATGCATTCCATCACAAACTACACTACAATCTACTATGAAATTTTAGATGGACAGGAAAGTAAATTGTCAATAGGAATAACTTTAGAGACAATACAATATCCACTTTCTTTAGATGTAAGATTATTGCACTTATGCTTAAGAGTATGTTGAGGCCATATAAAGAAAAAAAGTCACGTTCAGAAAAGAGAATACTTCTCTGGATACTATAATGCAAATGACAGTTTCTCAATAAAAAAGAGTTTTCCAATAATCTACATTTTTATCTTTGAGCTAACCCTCCATCACTTGCTTTTGTTGCTATAGGTGTTGCTATTGTTCATCAAGATCATCTTGTAGTACGTGGGCAATCCTTTTTGGGTGATTTTGAAGTAATCATTTTGCGATCATTGCACTACCTCAAGTCTATAATACAGGGGTGCTTGAAGCATAATGATAGATTTTCACATCTGAGAATGCTTGATTCACTTTCAGCCATAGCATAAATTATGGAACTTCTCCACTTGTGCTAGATTCACCTAGCATATAGATAGACATGACAAAATCAATACGTTAACAACATCCAATACAACAAGAACATGCGGTGAAAAACAAAAACAACAACTGATGTGCACCAAATGATAAAGTAGAGCACACACCAAACCTTCGAAATCGTCGATGGGTGTGCTTCCAAGCAACCAATCGTGTTTCCCAGACAGGAGAACCATGGGAGGAGCACCTGTGCATGTCACGTAAGATCGTCAGGGTAGTATTGTGACACAAAACACTATGTACATGAACACTTGAAATTCAATACATAAAGAGTCCCATGAAATGTACCTGGGCTTGTAGTTAGACCTGACTGGTGCTGCCTTAATCTATGTCTTTGACTTGGTACAAACGTGGCAGAATGTTGCCCCCTGCAAGCATCCACACCACACGTCAACACATGTGTATGCATGGATACATAAACAACATGACGAAGAAAGCAAAAACAACAATTGCTAAAGTAGGGAAAGTGCCAAACCTTGGAAACCACCAATGGGTGTGCTCCCAAGCAACTAGTCATGCTCCCCGGACAAAAGAACCCTAGGAGGAGCACTTGTGCATGTCATGTAATATCGTCAGGGCAGTATTGTGACATAGAACACTACGCACCTCAACACTTGAAATTCATAAATAAGGAGTACCATGAAGTGTACCTAGGCTTGTAGTTAAACCCGACTGTTGCTACCTTGGTCTATGTCTTCGCCATGGACCAACCGTGGAAGACTGTTGCCTCTCTGCAAGCATCCACACCGCAAGTCAACGATACATCGACAACATGACGAAGAAATAAAAAAAACAACAACTGCTAAAGTAGGAAACGTGCCAAACCTTGGAAACTGCCAATGGGTGTGCTCTCAAGCAGCTAATCATGGTCCCCAGAAGGAAGAACCCTGGGTGGAGCACTGATGCATGTCACGTAAGATCGTAGGAGCAGTATTATGATGTAAAACACTACGCACCTGAACACCTGAAATTCATAAATAAGGAGTACCATGAAGTGTCCCTGGGCTTGCAGTTAGACCCAACTGGTGCTGCCTTGGTCTATGTCTTTTCCTTGGAGCAATCGTGGCAGACTGTTGCCCCTCTGCAAGTATCCACATCGCATGTCAACACATGTGTATGCATAGATACATCAACAACATGACGAAGAAAGAAAAAACAACAACCGCTAAAGTAGGGAAAGTGCCAAACCTTGGAAACCGCCAATGGGTGTGCTCCTAAGCAACGAGTCGTGCTCCCCGGATGAAAGAAACCTAGGAGGAACACCTATGCATGTCATGTAATATCGTCAGGGCAGTATTGTAACACAGAACACTAATCACATGAACACCTGAAATTCATAAATAAGGAATCCCATGGAGTGTACATGGGCTTGCAGTTAGACCCGGCTCATGCTGCCTTGGTCTATGTCTTTGCCTTGGAGCAACCGTGGCAGACTGTTGCCCCTCTGTAAGCATCCAGGTATGCCCCTCTGCAAGCATCCACACCACATGTCAACACATATGTATGCATAGATACATCAACAACATGATGAAGAAATAAAAAACAACAACTTCTAAAGTAGGGCACATGCCAAACCTTGGAAACTGAGAATGGGTGTGCTCTCAAGCAACCAATCGTGGTCCCCAGACGAAACAACCCAGGGAGGAGCACCTGTGTATGTCACGTAAGATCGTCAAAGCAATATTGTGACGCAAAACACTACGCACCTAACTATCTGAAATTCATAAATAAGGAGTATCATGAAGTGTACCCGGGCTTGCAGTTAGACCTGATTGGTGCTACCTCGGTTTATGTTTTTTCCTTGGAGCGACAGTGGCAGACTATTGCCCCTCTGCAAGCATCCATACCGCACGTCAACACATGTGTATGCATAGATACATTAACAACATGACGAATAAAGCAAAAACAACAACTGTTAAAGAAGGGAACGCGTCAAACCTTGGAAACTTCCAATTGGTGTGCTCTCAAGCAACCAGTCGTGCTCCTTGGATGGAAGAACAATGGGAGGAGAACCTGTACATGTCACGTAAGATCGTAGGAGTAGTATTGTGACGCAAAACACTACGTACCTGAACACCTGAAATTCATAAATAAGGTGTACCATGAAGTGTACCTAGGCTTACAGTTAGACCCGACTGATGCTTCCTTGGTCTATGTCTTTTCCTTGGAGCAATCGTGGTAGACCGTTGCCCCTCTGCAAGAATCCACACCGCATGTCTACACATGTGTATGCATGGATACATCAGCAACATGAGGCAGAAAGACAAAACAACAACTGCTAAAGTAGGGCATGTGCCAAACCTTGGAAACTGCCAATGGGTGTGCTCTCAAGCAACCATCGCGCTCCCCCGACGAAAGAACAATGGGAGGAGAACCTATGCATGTCACATAAGATCATCAGAGCAGTATTGTGATGAAAAACAATATGCACCTGAACACCTAAAATTCATAAATAAGGAGTACCATGAAATGCACCTGGGCTTGCAATTAGACCCATCTGGTGCTGCCTTGGTCTATGTCTTTGCCTTGGAGCAACCATGGCAGACTGTTTCCCCTCTGCAAGCATCCACGCCACATGTCAACACATGTGTATGCATGGATACATCAACAACATGAGGTAGAAATCAAAAACAACAACTGCTAAAGTAGGGCATGTGCCAAACCTTGGAAACTGCCAATGGGTGTGCTCCCAATCAACTAGTCATGCTGCTCGAATAGAAGAACCTTGGGAGAAGCACCTATGCATGTCATGTAATATCATCAAGGAAGTATTGTGACACAGAACACTAATCACATGAACACTTGAAATTCATAAATAAGGAGTCACATGAAGTGTACATGGGCTTGTAGTTAGACCAGGCTGGTGCTACCTTGGTCTGTGTCTTTGCCTTAAAGAAACCATGGTAGACTGTTGCCCCTCTGTAAGCATCCACACCGGACGTCAACACATGTGTATGCATGGTTACATCAACAACATGATGAAGAAAGCAAAAACAACAACTTCTAAAGTAGGGCACGTGCCAACCTTGGAAAATGACAATGGGTGTGCTCCCAATCAACAAGTTGTGCTCCCTAGACTGAAGAACCCTGGGAGGAGCACCTGTGCATGTCATGTAATATCGGTAGAGCAGTATTGTGATGTAGAACACCAATCACATGAACACCTGAAATTCATAAATAAGGAGTCCCATGAAGTGTACCTGGGATTGCAATTACACCCGACTGGTGCTGCCTTGGTCCACGTCTTTGCATTAAAGCAACCGTGGTAGATTGTTTCCCCTCTACAAGCATCCACACTAGACTTCAACACATGTGTATGCATGGATACATCAACAACATGACGAAGAAAGCAAAAAAAACAACTAATAAAGTAGGGCACGTGCCAAACCTTGGAAACTGCCAATGGGTGTGCTCCCAATCAACCAGTTGTGCTCCTCGGATGGAAGAACCCCAAGAGGAGCACTTGTGATGTAGAACACTAATCACATGAATGCCTGAAATTCATAAACAAAGAATCCCATGAAGTGTACCTGGGCTTGCAGTTAGACCCGACTGGTGCTACCTTGGTCTATGTATTTGCCTTGGAGAAACCATGGCATACTCTTGCCCCTCTGCAAGCATCCACACCACACGTCAACACATGTGTATGCATAGATAGTTCGACAACATGACGAAGAAATAAAAAACAACAACTGCTAAAGTAGGGCACATGCCAAACCCTGGAAACTACCAATGGGTGTGCTCTCAAGCAACCAGTCATGGTCCCCAAATGGAAGAAGCCTGGGTGGAGCATCGATGCATGTCACATAAGATCGTAGGAGAAATATTGTGACACAAAACACTACGCACTTGAACACCTGAAATTTATAAATAAGGAGTCCCATGAAGTGTACATGGGCTTGCAGTTAGACCCATTTGGTGCTTCCTTGGTCTCTGTCTTTGCCTTGGAGCAACTGCGGCAGACTGTTGTCCCTCTGCAAGCATCTACACTGTATGTCAACACATGTGTATGCATTGCTACATCAACAACATGACGAAGAAATAAAAAACAACAACTACTAAAGTAGGGCACATGCCAAACCTTGGAAACTTCCAATGGGTGTACTCTCAAGCAACTAGTCATGGTACCTGGATAGAAGAATCCTGGGAGGAGCACCTATGCATGTCATGTAAGATTGTGTAGGAAATATTGTGATGCAGAACACTATGCACATGAACACCTGAAATTTAGTACATAAGAAATCCCATGAAGCGTACCTGGGCTTGCAGTTAGACCCGACTGGTGCTGTCTTGGTTCATGTCTTTGCCTTGGAGCAACCGTGGAAGATTGTTGCCCCTCTGCAAGCATCCACACCACACATCAACACATATTTATGGATAGATACAACAACAAGATGAGGCGGAAATAAAAAACAACAACACATAGATATTTTCAATAAATGGAACTGACCTGAGACAATTGATGGTGCAATGTTGGAGCAAGGATGACCCCGCTTGTTGAGAAATTGAAACTGGAAAGGATTGTTTCAGATGGGTGGATATTCAAATCAATTTCCAAGCCGCTAATTTTCTTGATTCTTTTGCCTTTATTTTTTAGGCTAAGGAAGCTTTTCTTCCTCTTCAAAGATGACTCGAAAGCACCCAAGCCAGTGGTGAAGTCAATGTCCATAATATGAAGATTGTTGGCCTCATCCAACAATTTTTTAACTAGACCAAACCAACTGCTCGGGCTTTATCAATGTACTAGAAGAACTGTTTCTAAGCAGGTCTAGGTAGCCAAACAATTCATCCCTAGCTAATTGAAGTCCCTCAACATTTGGATCAACAATATTAGTGGTAGTAAATGTTATATCACCATTTACATGTAATTTTGGTGCCTCTATCTCATGAAAGGTATCAAATGAAGCATGTGTTGCATCATGATCTAGTACTGGACGTGAATCTCCTAATGGGAAATACAATCAATCTACCTTTATAGCATGCTTGCACATGTTGCCACGAATAGACCATGGGCAATCACACCCTATAAAATTTGCATGATACCAGGTGACAATGTATTTTTTATGAGCATTTTTTGACTCCTCGCCCAATAGGCATGAGATATGCTCTCATGAGGGCAACAATCACTGTATGGGATTATTTTTGCTCTTTTCATTGAAGATTCAAGCTACTTCTCTTTCCTTTAGTTGTTCAAGTATCTTTCTTCTTTTAGAATTTCTTTGAACCGATACACAGGTTCGACATTTGTCAAGAGAACATATAATAACCAATCCATTCGACGAGTATATTTCTTCTATCGATCGGAGAGAAAGTTGGTCTTTAGGTAACAATGGTAGGATTCTACATCATTGTTGGTCCCTTGATTTGCATGCAGAAAATCACAACAGCATGTAACCCACATCAACCCACATATCTGAAAGTAAAAAAACAAGTCAATGGAAATTTATGGTAATTATGAAACAATTAAGCAAAAACACAAGAAAGAGTCATCTGCACTTACAGAACTTATCATCGGAAACTCAATTCTTTTGGAGATAGTCCAATAAATTTCCTTCATCAACAAATTCATTGAAAAATCCATGTATTGCATCAGTCACATCATCATTGGAACTATACTTCATAATATAAACTAACTTATTGAACATTGCACTTTCCATGTTTGGACTAGTGGCTAAGTTATTGACATTTTTTAGCCATGCCCTTCTTACATTCCAAACACACAATATAACTTCGCACAGTGTCATTCTCCTACAATGTTCGATGTGTTAAAGTGTGACTTTTTTATAAAAAATATAAGTTCAAATGAATAGTAATGATAATGAATATACCTCAATGCAGCTATCTCAGCCAACGCATCATCAACCATGAAGGCATTGGGTTTCCAATCAAGACGGAGTTGGTAACACCTACTCATAAGCTGCTCCACCCAAAGTGCAATATCTTCAATTGTATTTCGCCATGAAACAACCCATGCAACTGACACCCCACTTTGTTGTGCATCAAATGCAACTAGTGTGTAAAGCTGGTACTACCATACTCAAACAAGACAGGAAGTGAAAAACTTTTTTTATTAAATAAATTGAATGGCTACATATTGGATAATGATATTAAAAAAACACGGACAACACACATACCTCGTATTTATTTGTACAAAATGTTGAATCCATGGCTATTAATTTGTTATGACATAGCTTGACCATTGTCTTCAACATCGATTCCGTTTGGATTCCAATTATGAAAGAGACATCAACACCATTGGGCTTTTGGTATAAGAAAAAATTCTCTTTACGTTTTTGGTACCAAATATTAAAACTCATCTCATCTTTTTTACGGAGTTGATAGTTTCCTTTGCTCAATAATGTATACATAGTATATACATTGGTATATACACTATTATATACACTATTGTATACATACATCATGATCACAAAAATAATGTCGAGCCTATTGCATAAAATTCCCACAAGAATAATAATGAAACATGAAGATTTTAGAAAACACAGTAAAATTTGCAAACCAAATTCCTAATTTGTTGGAGCCTCAAAATATAAGCACTAACTAAAAATAGTTTTTAAATTATTGTATTCTTATAGTATTATAAAAAAATTAAACATTATTTCACATAAAAGTTGCTAGCCATTTTGAATAAACTATTGCCTTAGTAATAGTGTCTTTCTCTATTTTAAAATTGTCAAATATTGGAATAATATAAACACCATTTGTTGTCAAATTTGGGATTATAATAATGATGTTGGTTTTCATATTTTAAGCATTGCACATTTAGATAAGAAAATATAAATGAATTGGTTGAAGATATTTGACTTGGACTCTTATTTTGATGAAAAACTTCGAGTGAGTTAACACATTGAAATCATTCTAATTTGTAGAAGCACAATCAAATAATACAAAAATTCAAATGCGATCATCAAAATTAATTAGTTACTTAAATTTCAGTAAAAGTAATTATTTATTCCATCTCAAAGATTAAGAACATTCCTGAAATAGAAAAACTTAGCCTAACAGATATTTGGAACAAACTAAAACTAATATGATTATCAAAATAAAGGTAAACTCTATGATCAACAAATCATGAGGAGTTTTCTGAAACTTTTCAATAAAGTACTTGCCTTTTATTGTTTGTTTTACATTCACATAATCCTTTGTAATTTAGTTAATGTAGAGCATGTTTATATAATCATCGTTATTGTAATCAATATATAGTACAAGATCTTTTTTTTGTTGGTTAAGTGCCTTGTGACTTGTTGGGCAAACCTTTAGTCTGAGAAACCACGATCCAGGGGCATCTAAGCTATCGAAATCACTCAGGGATCGCATCTGGCATGTCCGCACTAACCCTTAGCATGGTTGGATTTAAATGCCGCCTTCGAGGAGTAGCGGGTTTTGATTCCGGGCCGCTAAGCAAACGAAACCCTTCTCGACCGTTTTCTCTACCAAAATTCGACATAGTACAAAGTCTTATTCAAATTATCAATTTATATTATATTTACTTTATTCATAATTTTAATAAATATTTTTCATTATTTTTTAAACTAATGCATTTTGATAATGAAATTTGATAGTAAGTCATGTTTGCAATATATAAAAATAAATGTGTTGTAATTGTTTGAGTCATATCCTTTATGTGTTTAATATGAGGTGGCATATTATATTTAGATCAATAAAATAATAGTTGACAATTAAATCCTCATACCAATATGTATAGATGAATACTAGAATTTTTTTAAATATATATTACATCTCTATCAACTTCATTGTCCAAAATGAATGGCATATGGCAATATCCTAGCATTTTTTTATATACTATTGTTTTTTATGAATAAACAATAATGTAGAATTGAAAGAATTATTATTTTCTATTTTTTTTAAGATTTAATGATTGAATTTTTATATTTGGAACATGATAATTACATTTGGACCACTTGATTGACGACAAACATCAATAAAACAACAATATTATGCTTTAGTAGATATCTAATAGTATAATACATGGACCCTATGTTTGTAGGTCATTACTCTCGTCATCTTTTGGTTGTGGTATGTAAATGATCAAGACTTAGTTTATCCAATGTCCATATTTCACATATTTTATAATTTTGTTTCATATCAAGGTTGTTAAAAAGATAGTCATAAGTCTATTTTTTTGTAAAATATTAATTATAGTGATATAGAAAGGACTATAAACTGAAAGGTAACAATACATTATTGTGTGAATGACTATAATAATATTCAACATCTGTAATAGTTTATATAAGATTAGGTATATAATAATTCTTTGATTTGAAAGAAAGTTTTGTCCTCTACACATAATATATGAAATTCAAGATTTTTGCAAGTTACATTAGAGGAAATTTCAACTCAAAATGGGCCTTTTAACTCTAATTCAAATTCCATGTCATCATGTGTTAGCCAATGAAATTGCTTTAAATTTGAAATACCGTATAGGTCTTAAACAATTTTTTAATATAAATTTTGGGATAGGTATCATAAAAAAACTACTTTTTTTGTTTGTATTTTCGACATATCTCCCTGTGTTTTTACTCAAATTTCGATCGGGAGAGTTCGTTGGATGCGTAATTAAATTATGCATCCAACGAGTACCCACTCGGCATACTTTTATGATGGGGTAGCGGGGTCCATCATTAAATTCTGCATCCAATGAGTAATTAAATGCTCGTTGGATGCGGAATTAAATTCTGCATCCAACGAGCTCTCTCAATCGAAATTTGAGTAAAAGCATAGGGAGATATGTCAAAAATACAAACAAAAAAATAATTTTTTTCTTTTCTTCTTGCAAAATTAATAAATATTATTTTAATATTTTACTATTATTTTATTAATTTTCCTTAGGAGGCCCATTTTGAGTTGAAATTTTCTCTAATGTATGGAAATTGTCAATTTGTAAGATTTTGTTTATCTAAAGAAAATGCTCAACCTTCGATAATTTATCTTCATAATATAGTTATTCACTCTTGGATTTGTATGTCTATAATTTGATAAATTGGTTTAAGTAATTATGAATATATGATTGTATCATTTTTTTTCTTAGGTGAACACATGTTTGAATATCTTTGTAATTTGTAATTTCCTATCTTTATTATTTTTAGTGTGTCATCATCTTTTGATATTTGATGTTTGATTGATTTTCAAACTTATTTTGAAAAGAATATAGTATAATATTTTTTTCTATTTTTTATTATAAATATATATATTTTTGAATATTTTCATGCAACTTTATCTTAATTATTTATTTGTTTATTTTTTTTTTTGAAGTTGTGAAGAAATCATTTTCTAAAGTCTTGTGTATTTATCAATTTTGTTCAATTTTGTTGAGACATTTTTTTATTGACTTTTTGAATTTTGATTCTTTTCTTATCATTACTACTATTAATTTAGTAAGAAAAAATACTATAGCTATTTTTGCACATTAAAAATTATAATCAACTTAAAAAGAAATAGTATATTAGCTTTGAAGAATAATATTCCTCTCCGTTGTACCGCGCTCTCCAAGTGTGTTTGTTCCCCTTCCTTTTCTTTTTATTTCCTTGTCGAGCCAACATCGAGCAAGTGGAAATCACTTTTGATGAGAAAAGGAGGCGTTGAAAGACTCTCCTCACCTAACCCCGGGACACTCCAAGATCCTTTTTCAAACCTGCTTTGCTCCCTAATGGTTAAGCGCATGTGTTTCCTTCTGGGAGGTTACAAGTTCAAATCCAAAGAGGGGTAGGGTATGTATACCTATGTAGACTTTAGCTGTTAAATCATTGTGCAGAGGGGGGTCCCTTGTCACACAAACAAGGGGGTCTCATACACCAATTGGTGTCTTGCTTGGTGGTGACCTTAAAAAATATATTATAATTATTATTATTATTATTACCATTACTATTATAAGTTTGAACATTATGTGTATATTTTCTATAATTTAAAATATTTATTTTGTATTTATTGAATAATTATAATATTTTTTATGTTTAAATAATTTGCAATTCCTTAATAATCATCTATCTTGAGAATCTTGTTTTACGTAATAGATATACTTTATGGATATAGATTTTGTCACACCTTTTCTAAACAAAACAATCACATTTGGCTCTGCAACTTAGGGTTTGATGAAGCTTGGCAACTAAGGGTTTGATGATGCTGGCAATGCTCGAATGGGTTTACATGGGCACTATCTCATCTGGACTGTGAGCGAGTCCATTTCAATCTGCTGAAGGGGATAATGTTTCTTGAAAAGATGGCAAGGAACGTAGGAGGGTGTTAGTTTGGAATTAGGTTGCTTTCGTTGGACCGAGCTGCTCTGGTGGAATCCTGGGTTACTAAGCTCCCCTCAATCATGGGTCTGGTCACTCGTAGTAACATGGTCGATGTATTTGGTTGAAGCACTGTCACTAGCAATATAGGACATAGTCTATACAAGATGTGTTGGTTTACATTCCTCAAACTTGTTTGTTCTTCTCATATATGATTAATCATGTTCTTTGTTTAGTAAAACATGGAAACCCTGTTCAGGTTACATTTTATATTCATTAAAGCCAGCATTTGTCGTCTCTTACAATCTCTGGGGTTTTGGCTTATTCGATACAGACTTCTATGGTGGGATTCATAATAGACTACATTTGTCTCATCTCAGGGTCCCTCTCTAACTTATGGTATGTTCAGACAGTTGGTCTCAACGTGGGGTTGGGACATGCAGGGTGGCATGTCTGTGATGGGAAAATATCTCCCTTTTGTAGACGCGTCAATTCCTGTCGGGGTGGTGGGATATTTGGATGAAAAGGGCTCATTAGCCTATAAGGGTGAGGTTGAGGGACTCGCTTCTGATGCCAGTCCAATACTCAATGAAGGTGATGGTCCAATGAGACTAGTCTCTTGAAACACTCCAAAAAATTCGGCCAATTTCCAGGGTAAAGGTGATACGAGTGATCTCTGCAGTAAGAAGCTCCCCTGTCGAAATAGGGGTCGCTACAAAAAGTGGAAACTTAGACTTGAAAAAGACAGAATGACTCTTGGCCATATGGTGGGGATTGAGGAGATGGTTGGGATGACCCTGAGGGGGCTTATAGGTAAATTTAGCTACAAGGCCATGCGGTGCAGTGAGATTTAAATATTGGCGGTAGGGGGTTTGGGGAACTCTCTTGGGATATAGTCCTACCATGTATGTGCTACTGAAAGGATGGTATGGATTTGTCTTCAGAACAAAGGAACACACCCCCTTTGTCCTGCACTCCACATGGATGTGTTGTCACGACAACCTGATGATTACGCGGTGGCATTATGAATTCCACCCGAAAACAACGAGGCTGAGGTTCAGACATATCTAGGTCCTATTGCTAGATCTTCCTATTTTTTCTGGAATAACAAAGCTTTGAAAGCGATTGGTGACCTTCTCGACCGATTCATTCACCTGGATGAGGGGATGTTTCATGGTATCGACAGGCGTATGGGAATAATCCTAGTTGAAATAAACATGAACTTGGGCTTTAGGAAGCATGTGTTCATTAGCTAGAGGGATTGATACTACACTCAGTCGTTGCACTACTCGGGTATACAGTTTTGGTGCTCCAAAGACTGTGACATTGGACACTTATGGAAACATTGCACCTCTTCGGGTTCAGATGTAGACGTTGGGACGTCTGATGAGGATGCTTGGTCGTCGAAAGACTCGAGCATGGAGGCTCATGAAATTTCAGATTCTCATCTACCTGTAAGTGAGTTTCTTGATTTGGAATTACTGAAGGACCAGCCTTACCTGTGAAAGTTGAATAAACTCAATCTTGCCTTTGCGTCTACTTTGAACAGTTTGGACAATGAATTCGTATGTTCCTTAGAGAAAAAGGGGAAGTGATGGGGGAGTTATCCCTTTCTGTAAACTCATATTTTTACAGGGGGTGACAGTTCCAAAGGCGGACTTGGTCTTCGACGAAGGTCTTACAACAACTATTATGGCCTCGCCCACTACATTTAAAGATAACTATCATGGCCTCCCTTAGGATGAATCCTATTTGTAAGAGCGATTTCAGGTTTGAAGTGGGATCGTCCTCCAATGGAAAGATGGTGGGTGTGGGAATTCTAGACACCAGGGTCTGCATTGGGCCCATAGAACAAGAAGATCCTTCCCCGTCTGCCACTAATTCTTCCAACGCCTTACTTCAGGAAACTCCTGGTCCTATGTTGGATGCTCTCAGGAATAAGCCATTGGATATTTATTCAGGGCCTTACATTGGGGGCATACCTCTACCTACTCCAGAACTTCCTGGTGATGACCCAACTACTTTGGTATGCCCAGTTGTCTTATCTTCTCCCCTTCCTGTTTGGGGGGCATAATGGGGGGCTTGAAACCATATTTTTCCCCGATTAAGACTTGCAGCGTGAGGAAAACAAAGAAACGTCCAGACCTTGAAGGGGGGGTCATCGGATCGACTCTCACTCCTTCATTAAATGCTGTCAATTCTAGGGTACTTAGAGGCATCAAAGCCCTAGCCAGGGTTCACAACTGATATTTGCGCCTCCAACAACATCAGGGGAGTGAGGGGCCTCCACAAACAACTAGCCCTTCGGAGGATTTTGGAAAAGGAAATGCCAGATGTTTTATTTTTGCAAGAGACGATGGTCTCTGTAGAAAAAGCTAGTTTATTCTTTTTTAGTATCAAAAGTGACTGGGAGGTAGAATCGGTGGATGCTCTGGGTTTGTCCAGGGGTCTCCTGACGGCCTAAAATCCATGCAAAGTCAAGCTTAAACCCTTTAATGTCTCTACAGGGATTCTTTTGACTGGACATTGTTTGGATTTCCCAGAGGAAATCAATATCATCAACATTTACGGGTCATATAACCACAAGGTGCTTTTTGGGATAGGGTTGCTACTGAAGGCACCCTGGATCTCTTGAATTTATTAATAGCTGGTGACTTAAACTTTACATGGTCGGCCTATGAATTATGGGGTGTGAAATTTAAAACTGATCCGCTAAGTGATTTCTTTGTGGACTTGATGGGTTCTACCAAATTGGTTGATGTGGAACTGGTTTCCATGTGTCCAACATGAAGCAATGGCAGATTTGGTGTGGGTCGTGTTACCAAGCGTCTGGATAGATTTCTTATTGGAGAAGATCTGTTATAAAAATAAGTGATATATAGATCATGGGTTGACCCTACAAGGTTTTCTGACCACCAGCCAATTTTCTTGAAGTTGGAAATGTGCGGTTTTGTCCCAACTAGACCCTTCAAATTCAACCACAGATGGTTGATGGTAGATGGTTTCAAAGAATTAATCTCACAGGTTTGGATGGTAGATGACTGCCAATTATCGTTGAATCCCATGGACCTTCTTACAGAAAATCTTGGTAGACTCAAAATTTAAGTTAAAACTTCGATTAGGGGTCGAGAGGAGACTAACAAGGCTTCCCTAATTCGTATCGAACGGGAAATTGGTTGTCTCTATGAGGATGAAGATCCGTTGAATTGGGGTCAAGTGGGAAAGGATGTGCTCCTCGGCTTGAAGCGGGAGAAGGCCTCTATCCTTTGTATAACACAGGAGAAGGCTAGATTAGAGAGCCGCATGGTTTGGCTCGAGGCAGGTGATTCAAACACAACAATTTTCCACAAATTTGTGAATCACAGGTGTCACATCAACGACATATGGGAATTGAAAACCAGCAACAACTGAACAACCACAGATGAAAAGATTCACATTTTCCATCAATTTACAATGTTGGTGAAGGCTTTTCTTTGATTGATCAACTAAAAGTTGTGAAAGAGTTTCCCAGGTTCTTTGACGATTTGGCAAGTGATGAGTTGTTTACTCCAGTGTAGATGTCTGGGCTCAAAGAGGTTATAATGTCTTCGCCCATCTCAAAAATCCTCGAGCCTAACAGTTGGACCATGGATCTATTCAGAGCTTGCTTTGACATTTTAGGACCAGACCTGCTATGGGTAGTTGAAGATTCGAGGAGTTGGGGTGTAGTCACTGGGGCCATTAATTCAAACTTTGTGGCCTTAATCCTTAAGAAGTATGTTGCGACTGTCCTTGGAGATTTCCACCTGATTTCCCTATGCAACATTTTTTATAAAGTTATTGCCAGATCATCACCAATCGTCTAAAGCTATTCCTCTCGAAATGTTTTTATATGGAACAGTTTAATTATTTAAAAGATCATCATATTTTAGAGGCATTGGGAGTGGCACAAGAAGTGTTTCACAGTGCTAAAACTAAATTGTTAGAGGTTGTTGTTTTACAACTGGATCTCAATAAAGCATATGATCGAGTCTCTAGGGCTTCCTCAGGTTAGTGTTGATTCATATAGGAATTCCATTCCGAATGATGAAGTGGATCATGAGCTGCATCTCAACAGTGTCATATGTGGTGCTCATTAATGGCAAGCCCACTGGGTTCTTTGTAGCAGGTCGAGGGCTTAGGTAGGGGTTCCCAATCTCCCCCCTCCTCTTCCTGTTGATTATAGGTCTCATTAGGATTTTATTAAAATCCAAAGCTTCTGGTGAGATAATAGGCTTCAATATTAGCAATAATTTACACATTACTCATCTCATGTTTGTTGACGACATCATGCTTGTGGGCCATGGATCAGTGGCTGAATGGGGTGTGGTCGCAACAATTATCAAGATTTTTTTTTTGTTTCAGGTTTGCTAATCAACTTAAACAAATCATGTCTTCTCTTGAATGGGGCCACTGCCCTACAAAAGACAATGATGGAACACTTGCTACAGATGCACTCGGGCACATTATCTAAAGGGACTAAATATCTGGGATTTTACATAAAACCAAATGGCTATCAAGCTGAAGATTGGTTGTGGTTGTTAAAGAGGTTTGAAGGAAGGATCAAATTATGGGGATGGAATTGGCTATCTCACCTTAGCTCGATCAGTCTTGACCAATATGGTCATGTATTGGTTCTCTCTCTGCAAGATTCCCAAGGCTGTTATCAATGAAATTAGGATGATGATAGTGTCATATTTGTGGTTGGGAGATGTTTCACAGTCTAAATATCATTTGTTGAAATGGGAAGACTTAGCCCGTCTGGTGAAGGTGGGTGGTTGGGGTCTGAAGAACTTACACCTTTTCTCACTTGCATTGATGGCTAAAATTTTATGGTTGGTCTTCTCAAGCAGGGGCATGTGGTCACAGGTCATCAAAGAAAACTACATCAGGAATTCTTCTTGTATTCAGTGGATTAGAGGGTTCAAGAATCCGGGCAGATGTTCTAATGTCTGGGATGGTTTGCTCAGTGCTTTCAAGACCTTCTTTTGGTTGGCCTAGGTGCTCGAAAATGGTTGAGATGTGTGGCTTAGTGAATACCCTATCATCAGCGGCCCACATTATTACATTCTTTCTAATGAACTCATTTACTTTCTACATTATAGAAGTATTTTCACTCTTTACCATGTTTTTGTGGCTCCAGATTAGGGCTCTTCTCTGTAACAATGGTTGTCACCAAGTCAGCTTGGTCTCACAGGTTCCGTGGGTGCTGAGTGGTTCAGATACATATGGGCTCTAAAGTTAGGGGCTCTCAGTCTGATAGATTCTCCTGACAAACTTGTCTGGTTTTATGACTCAGCTTTGGGCAAGCAGACAACCAGGCTTTCCTATCAACAGTCTATGGATGTGCATTCTGATTGTCAGAGATGGTGGTTCAATATCTGGAAATGGAAGTCACCCCTGAAGGTCATCATTTGTGTCTGGCTAGCTCTTGACAACTATCTTATAATGTGGGACAATCTGAAGAGGCAGGGGATGGATTGGCCCAGGTATGTGCCTTATGTGTGGTGGTTCAGAAGAAAGTATTTATCACATATTTGTCTCTTGTAGCTTTTTCTAGTCGGTGTGGAAAACTTTGGTTGTCATGGCCAATGTCGCTACATCATGGAGAAATGATTCTCAGCCTTCCTGCTTATGGCATTGGTGGAAAAAAATTCCAGAGCTATGAATTCTGGCCTGCTTCACCATCTAGAACATATGGAGATGCAGAAACAATCTCATTTGTGAGGACGTGAGGTCTAGGCCCTGTAACATTACGGTTAAATCCTTGAATGCCTTTTTTGAATTTGGGGGTGTTCTCCTTACTCAGGATCATCTTGGTCTGGCCATTAGGGTGCATAAGGTTTTGTCTCCAACCTATGATCTGGTGGGTTTCTTTGACGGAGCATCACAAGACTCGGCACATTTGCGTGGTGCAGGGGATATTTTGAGGTTGGAGAATCAAATCCTCTATAATATTTGGATGAACTGCAGCTCTGGATCCAAAACCAAAGGTGAACTGCTTTCACTCTGGATTCTTCTTTGATTCAACTCCTTTCTTGGGATGGATGGCATTAATGTATTTGGGGATTCAGAGGTGATTATCAACTGGGCTTTGGGATCCAGCCTCATCCAGATCCTGCACTTGTCTTCGTGGCTGGGACGTGTGAGAATTTTGATTAACATATTTCATTTCATCGACTTCACTCATGTTTTTAGAGAGAAAAACTCCATGGCTGATTGCTTCTCGAAGCACGCGTTGGTGGCTACTCCTGGCCTGAGGATGGTCATCGGTGGTTCAGTTGGGTGAGAGGGTGAGTTTGCTGACCTACGACTGAGGATGTTTTTGATGCTTTTGTTTTCCTGTTGTGTCTATAGTTATGCTCGGTCTTTTTCCCTTCAGCTGACTTGATCTATGTGGTTGTGTGTTTCCTGGTTCATTTCACCTATTTGCTCTGTGTTGTTTATGTTCTTTCTATGGACATTTATGTCAACACATTTTGAATATTTTATAGTAAAATATGGTATTTTTCTGTTGAAAAAAAGAATATAGATTTTGTGGTGTTTTATAATTTTACTATTTTTTTTAAATTAGAAGTTTGGAAAATGGATATAAATACAGAAATTTAAACAATAATATAGCATATAAAATTAGAAATTGTTAATTGTTAATTTGATTTTAGAAATAATAATAATAATAATAATAATAATGCGGAACATAATTTTAACATAAGGATACTCCATTAATAAAATAGATTTAAGTAACACATATCATAATTACAACTAAAATAACTCAAATAACATGACATTAAAAGGCCCTTTGCTCAGGGGCTTGCAAGCTGCAAATTTACTCCAAAGAGTTCTCTGAATCGGTTTTGGGAATGCAAGGGAATGGTTCCAACCAGAGGAGGCCAACAACCTTCTTTATATGGCCGAGAGAACATAATTATCACCAAAAATGATGGCCTATACCTTCTTTATATTGCAAGCAATGCAATTTAAGTTTTTCAATATATTAGGTTTAAAGAATGTTATATATAAATTAAAGAGAATAGAAACATGAAACATATATATATTGGTATATAAACAAAAATGTAATAGGCATTATGATTTCATTCACAATAATTAATTATAAATATCAATAGCCTCTTCAGATAACAACATCTAAGTTGATACAAAATAAATCGGTCCATATATTTGGAAAAAAACATAAGTGCTAAAAAATGGATACATTTGTTATAAACACATGTTTTGGAATTTTAATTAGTTGTAAAAAAATACAATTTAAAGATCTGGAAAATCTTAGTTAATACAACTATTCTATTTTTTACATTGATTATTTCCATGAATAGCAACTATTCTTATAGGCTTTCGTTTACCAATGTAATTGGATTGCATATGGCTCAACCAAGCCACTCGGTTCCTAAATCCAACTTGACTTAGGTTTTTAGGTGTAAGATTTGTGTTTTTTATGGCGCTTTCTTGTGGAGCGGGAGTTTCTGCATTTACCTACACAAGAAAAAATTTGTAAGCAAACACAATAAATTTCAAACATTAAGTAATCCACTTATAACAACACTTCATAAATTGAATATAAAAATATGAAATGAATAAAACATATTTACTCACTCTTGAATCTCTGGTGATGTGCATATGGTGTGTCATGTGTGTCATCTAATTGCGGATCACTTTGAAAACAATCTTCTAGAAAACCCTACATAATTTCATTATATATACATAAAATATATGATTTTACTAAATAATAAAAAAATAAAAGGATACAAAAAACAATAACTATACTTTTTTTTCTATGAGAATTAAAAGTATACTAAGAAAAATAAATATACGTCCATAGCTATATTCATTCATCTCACATGCCATTGTCTTCTTACTATCTTGATCTCCAGAAATAGGAGTTTTTGAAGGTTGTTTGGCTTGCTTTGCATAATCCTATATAATGATATGCATGTAGAAATGAGTTTAACATGATCCATATTATAAAACCAAATGTGGTAAAAAACAATAGTATACTTACTTAAATTATATGCTCATGGGATGCATTACTAGTGCCTTCCATAATAGAATATGAGCATTCATCATCTAGATCCAATCCACTGAATTTTTCCTCTATTTCTTGTACTTAATGGGTATTTTTCTTCTTCGATTCTATACAAATCTATATAATGTGTAGTCATGTTAACACTACAACTTTATATATAAGTCATATCAACTTTACAATAAATGAAAACAACAAATTTATATTAAAATATCATATAAAAATATTGACACTTATCTCATTATCATAATTATTGCATACACCACCATTGGTTCCTATGGTTGAAGATGACCCTTCATTGGAACAATGTAACTCATTGAACATTTTTTTATTTCAATTCTTTTTTATGTGTCTTCATGTCTTTTGATGTCCTTTTATTTATAGGTATCTACGTGTCGAGAAATTCTTTCGAGTGCCTCTCTACTTAACTCGTGTTCATAATTTACTTTCTATTAAGAAAATGAGTAAACATAATTAATATTTATAAAACTAGATAAGATGAAAGTATATTATGAAGCTTGAATATGATCATACCTCTTTACATATCTCCTGTTCTAATAGACGTCTTCTTAAGCTTTTGAGAGCCATTTCTATGCGAAACTAAACCCTAAAGCTCCTTAGTTCATTATTTTTTGAACTTTTTGAGGATCTTTTTTTGGCCAATGCAAATCATGAGAACGTGCCAATGACCCTTTTGAGGAAGTGGAATTGGACCAAGTTGATGGACACATTGTCGATGTTTATTCAATGCATCAATAGTAGTGACAACATATTTACTCTTGCATATACCAATCATACAATAATGGAGTGGATGTAGACTAGGTCTTTTAACTATTTTGAAATTCATTTCTCTCTCTTTAAGCTCCATAATAAATTGATGGAAACATTGTCAAACATACATATTTTAATCTCAATCAATACAATGCATGTAGATTTTTTCACATGTGTTGTACTAAACATATGTACATTTTGTTAATAGGTATTGTATATATTTATCTTGAATCCAATTTTCATATTCACTTATTTACAAAGTAATCATATATATTCAAGTTTTTATTTATTTATATTTTTTTATCTCTCTATTTCATCTACTAAAAGTAACCAGGTTTGCAAACATAGAATATCTAAGTTGTTTTGAAGTATAATACATAAGGTGATAAACACGACAAAAATCTAAACACTGAAATTACTAAACCTGAACATTTATTTCATCTTCACAAATTCTTAAATCAGTCGTTCCTTTGAACACTATTAGATTTTGATCCAAAATCCGACGATT